>CAWUFW010010610.1:0-67500 GCA_963921515.1 Calotriton arnoldi | reverse complement strand
TCACTCCACCACCCCAGTTCAGACATGGCCATATGCAAATCAGTCTGACCCTGTGCCTCATGGGAACAGTCCAGCCCGAACTGCCAAGCCATGTCTTCCCTGGACCGGAAACAAGCATCCTAGGACCGGTTTCTGGCATTCCAGCCGTCATCAGCCAGGCTTGCTTGAATCCAGTGGCAAAGTGAGCAAGGGACCCACGTCTGGGCATACCCCCGCCAACTTAGGGCGAACAAAGCGATACAAAAGGGGATGATGGACGGAACGTTTGAGCCAATCAAACACTCACCCCCAGTCAACTGATCTGGGTTTAATCCATCATCATTCTTTAGCTCACTCCACCACCCCAGTTCAGACATGGCCATATGCAAATCAGTCTGACCCTGTGCCTCATGGGAACAGTCCAGCCCGAACTGCCAAGCCATGTCTTCCCTGGACCGGAAACAAGCATCCTAGGACCGGTTTCTGGCATTCCAGCCGTCATCAGCCAGGCTTGCTTGAATCCAGTGGCAAAGTGAGCAAGGGACCCACGTCTGGGCATACCCCCGCCAACTTAGGGCGAACAAAGCGATACAAAAGGGGATGATGGACGGAACGTTTGAGCCAATCAAACACTCACCCCCAGTCAACTGATCTGGGTTTAATCCATCATCATTCTTTAGCTCACTCCACCACCCCAGTTCAGACATGGCCATATGCAAATCAGTCTGACCCTGTGCCTCATGGGAACAGTCCAGCCCGAACTGCCAAGCCATGTCTTCCCTGGACCGGAAACAAGCATCCTAGGACCGGTTTCTGGCATTCCAGCCGTCATCAGCCAGGCTTGCTTGAATCCAGTGGCAAAGTGAGCAAGGGACCCACGTCTGGGCATACCCCCGCCAACTTAGGGCGAACAAAGCGATACAAAAGGGGATGATGGACGGAACGCTTGAGCCAATCAAACACTCACCCCCAGTCAACTGATCTGGGTTTAATCCATCATCATTCTTTAGCTCACTCCACCACCCCAGTTCAGACATGGCCATATGCAAATCAGTCTGACCCTGTGCCTCATGGGAACAGTCCAGCCCGAACTGCCAAGCCATGTCTTCCCTGGACCGGAAACAAGCATCCTAGGACCGGTTTCTGGCATTCCAGCCGTCATCAGCCAGGCTTGCTTGAATCCAGTGGCAAAGTGAGCAAGGGACCCACGTCTGGGCATACCCCCGCCAACTTAGGGCGAACAAAGCGATACAAAAGGGGATGATGGACGGAACGCTTGAGCCAATCAAACACTCACCCCCAGTCAACTGATCTGGGTTTAATCCATCATCATTCTTTAGCTCACTCCACCACCCCAGTTCAGACATGGCCATATGCAAATCAGTCTGACCCTGTGCCTCATGGGAACAGTCCAGCCCGAACTGCCAAGCCATGTCTTCCCTGGACCGGAAACAAGCATCCTAGGACCGGTTTCTGGCATTCCAGCCGTCATCAGCCAGGCTTGCTTGAATCCAGTGGCAAAATGAGCAAGGGACCCACGTCTGGGCATACCCCCGCCAACTTAGGGCTGAACAAAGCGATACAAAAGGGGATGATGGACGGAACGCTTGAGCCAATCAAACACTCACCCCCAGTCAACTGATCTGGGTTTAATCCATCATCATTCTTTAGCTCACTCCACCACCCCAGTTCAGACATGGCCATATGCAAATCAGTCTGACCCTGTGCCTCATGGGAACAGTCCAGCCCGAACTGCCAAGCCATGTCTTCCCTGGACCGGAAACAAGCATCCTAGGACCGGTTTCTGGCATTCCAGCCGTCATCAGCCAGGCTTGCTTGAATCCAGTGGCAAAGTGAGCAAGGGACCCACGTCTGGGCATACCCCCGCCAACTTAGGCAGAACTAGAGACAAAAGTATTGCTAAAGATGATGTTTATTATTAACTCCAATGGGTTGATCATTCTGTGAACGATATAAAGTACACAATAAATAAGCCCAGACAATATTCTAACAGTGATATTCAGCTAGCCTACCATTGCATGGTTATCTTAATATGAAATAATCTTAGAAACGAGGCTGGTGGCTGCATCATAGTCTTTACCTTGACAATGAATCTACTGCTACTCATTAGACACCCAACTGCATGTCTCATGACCTTAAGTGGGACTAGACGTCCTCGTTCGTCATTGTTATTGCATTTGCTGTCCCTTGACTTCACCTTGTACAAAGAGGAGGCCATTGGGCTGCATACTCACAAATCCACTCACATGTGGCCAATTGATGGTCCCACCAAGAATGGATTGTCCTTTCTTTCCCTAGCATTCTACAGAATACAACCGTCCTGTAGTGATCAAACTACGTAGACACATAGGGACCTCAGGTTAAAGCCCCTTACAAGAAGCTTCTTTAAAGAAAAAGTGGATCACACAGTTAACCTATGCCTGTCCAGGCCGTCTATATTCCTGTTATGTTATGTTGTTATCGTATGTTTTATTATTTTACTCGTTTTTCGAATGGTACAGAATTCCCAATTTCCACAGCCTCTAAGCTCGGTTTGCTGTCTGGTCAGCAGATCTTTGTTTACTGGCTGAATTATACTCCAATAGATATGCCTTCTTAGAGGGATGGTTTATGCAACCTAACGCCAGACCTGTGCGAGCTTACCTAATGGGTCTTATGTTTCAGTTACGCTGTGCATGTCATTGTCTCCCAGATCCCTTGTGTGGGAAACATGCATCGACTCTCTTACTGTTTCTACAGTCAGTTTCCCGTGCTAGTGTTAACATGGCTTGAGCTATCTGTCGTCTCTTTCTCGATGTATCTTCTGGGTATCAGCAGCCAAATTCACTTATTAATCTGTTTCCTGTGGGTGGGGATGTGTTGCCTCCATGTATCAGTGTCCATATAGTGTGTGAGGTAAGTCTTTTCCCTCAGGGTAGTGCCCAGGCTTGTCAGGCGTTTTTTGGGTGCTCAAGCCACCAACATTATGTGTGGTCCATCTCTAGTTTTCTGTCAACACCTGTTGGTGGCTATATTTACTACCTGCATTATCGAGGATATTTCACAAAAGTCCCCATCCATTGACGTGCTGCCTGAGCAGCCTATAGGAAGACAACCTTCTTGGCCGATATTCCTAATAGACACATTTATCTGCTTTCAAAACGGCTACAAAGACTGAATGAACTCTGCAACTATTCATGTGTAGTATTATATTCCAAGCCAGGAGGGAATCTTTACAAAGATTAAGGAGGTGTAAGTTGAAATGAACTTTCAATAGCTTCAATGCAAGGCATGGTTACCCATACAGTAAGCATCACATTTACTGTACATCTGCTTCATTGAAACCAAATTGCCACTGAACTATTCATACCTTCTTCACAATCATTATGCAGGCACCATAGAAATGTCAATCACTCCTGGAAGCAATTGAATAATAAAAAAGAGGATGTGTATGACCCACGTCTGCAGGCGAACTTTTGAGAAAAACACGGTTCTCATGATTTTCACATTGATTCTCAGAGCTGGAATTACAATAGACAGGAGTTCAATTTTCACAAGATTAAATGTAGCTGCCTGGATAACCAGCTTCTGCACTTTACATATCATCATTTCAAAGAAATGATATAATGCAAAGGTCTGTGGTTGTATTTAAGTGCGTAGTGAGAGAAGCGAGTAAAGTACTGCACTGAAGAAAAATAAATATTTCCCATGTATTCCGCTGTGTTTTGTTAAATAAGAATTGCTTTATATTTTTTTAAATGATAATTCCTTCTTATGCAAAATTTTTAAATGAATGTAACTTTTTACATCTTTTTTGTAGTGAGCATTTCATTTAAGAATATGAAAATTCTAATGTAAATTAGCCGGCAGTAATTTTCATTTGGCTACGATTTAATTTAAATTACAGTCTCTAATCCAGTTGTAGATAGCTACAGAAGAGTCTTTAGGCTTTTTCATAGTAAAATTATTTTGCTAGTTGTTTTGTCTTTAGACATTTGTTTTAAGTAAATGTCACCTGTGATATGGGCCTTTCTACTAAACATGAACAAAATAATTCATTAGTGAGCTTTCGTTTGGTGTTGACTTCTGCATAATACTCCATGTAGCAACTGGTAAGCAGTTCAATTGCTGGGAATTCCAAATATCCATTGTTAGACCTGACCCTTTAATCAGGTTTATCCCAGAACTTTTTGCCTTCCTCCTGTATTTTTTCTGACCTGCTTTTGTTGATTTTCTGACTCTGGTCACTTTACAACAGCTGATCAGTGCTAACGTGTATGAGCTCTCTCCTGTAAACTTGGCAAGATTGGTCTACACCTGTTGGGCATGGGATTCAAGCTAGACTGGCTGATGAGGGGTGTTACCCCGAAACCAATCCCAGGATGCTGAGGCTGAGTCTGAACCAGGGTGGCGAAGTGAGCTAAAGAACAATGATGGATTCAACTCAGATCTGTGACTGAGGGTGAGTGTCTGAAAAGTTTCAGCTCTCTGTCCCTCATCTCCTTGTGTTTGCTTTGTTCTCCCTAAGTTGGCGGGGTATGCCCCGACGTGGGTCCCTTGCTCACTTTGCCACTGGATTCAAGCTAGCCTGGCTGATGAGGTGTGTTATGTTGAAACCCGTTCCAGGATGCTTGTTTCCGTTCCATGGAAGCCTGGCTTGGCAGTTTGGGCTGGA
Source organism: Calotriton arnoldi (assembly GCA_963921515.1). NCBI lineage: Eukaryota > Metazoa > Chordata > Amphibia > Caudata > Salamandridae > Calotriton > Calotriton arnoldi. The sequence goes on along the minus strand of CAWUFW010010610.1, from coordinate 62,846 downwards.
CTGCTTCCATGAGGAACAGAGTCAAGATTCATTTGCATATGGCTGAGTCTAAACTAGGGAGGCAAAGTGAGCTAAAGAACGATGACGGATTCAACCCAGATCTGTGACTGGGGGTGAGTGTCTGAAAAGTTTCAGCGCACCGTCCATCATCTCCTTGTGTTTGCTTTGTTCACCCTAAGTTGACAGGGTATGCCCAGACATGGGTCTCTTGCTCACTGTGCTACTGGATTCAAGCTAGACTGGCTTAATGAGGGGTTTTACCCTGAAACCGGTCCCAGGATGCTTGTTTCTGTTCCAGGGAAGACCTGGCTTGGCAGTTTGGGCTGGGCTGCTCCCATGAGGCACAGGATCAAGACTGATTTGCATAGGACTGAGTCTGAACTGGGGTGGCGAAGTGAGCTAAAGAACGATGATGGATTCAACCCAGATCCGTGACTGGGGGTGAGTGTCTGAAAAGTTTCAGCGCTCGGTCCATCATCTCCTTGTGTTTGCCTTGGCATATTTAATTTACTTATAAGTCCCTTGGTATCCAATATACCCAGAGCCTGTAAATTAAATGCTACTAGTGGGCCTGCAGCGCTGCTTTCACCACCCAAAGAAGTAGCCTTTCAAACCTGTCTTAGTCCTCTGCCGCTGCAGGGCCTGCATGCGCAGTTTACTCCCACAGTGACGTGGCATTTCAAGTGTTTGCCAAGTCTGAAACTCCCCTTTTACTACATAAATGTCGTTTCTAAGGTATGACCTAAGTAGCCTTATTGGCAGGGTGCTGTGTAGGTAAAAGATAGGACATGTGCCTTTGTTGTGTGGCATGTCCTGGTAGTGACAAACAGCCTATTTGGTCTCTCACTGCTGGGAGGCTGCTCTTCTCATAGATTTACATTGGGAATATCCAGATATGTGTTCCAGTGGTAATTTCTAATATGAAAGGGGTAGCGTGGCCATGTTTGGTATGTTTGGAATAGGGGTGATAAATCCTGCTTATTGGTGAAAGCGGATTAGTTATTACTATTTTAGAAATGCCACTTTTAGAAGTGGGCATTTCTGTGTGCTTCTGACTATTTGTGCCCAGTCTGGTTTTGTATTCACCATCTAGTTTATATTGACAGGGGCTGGGGATATGCATTCACTCTAGACAGTCACAAGGGGTGGTTGAGGTCTGTCCTGGCTTGCCTGGGTGACTCGTCGCCAGGCTGAATAGACCTGGTCTGCATTTAGAGTGGTGGGAGGAGTTTCACTAGCACCTGAATTGGGCTGTACCGGCCTTTCACAATGCTTCTCCGCCGCCCTGGAGTGTGTCTTGTGCAATTCTAAAGTTTGCTTGAAGTATCCCCAGAACAAAGACTTTGTGAGTATAAGTACAGGGACTGTGACCCCATGATTTTAGACAGTGTGGGACTTGTAACCAGACGCTTCTGGCTCTACATGCTTCACATTACCAGAAGACTGCTGGTCTGCCAGGAGGAACCACCTTGGGACTTAATTACTCTGTAGTGCTGACCTGCTGACTGTTGGGCTGAGATAAGGACTGCCACTTTGCTCTGAGGACCCTTGTGCTGGCCTGCCTGTCTGCACCCTGCTGGTGTGCCCCCAGAGCTCTCCAAGGAGTGCTGCTTATGCCCCTTGTCCTTGCCAGTAGAGTATAGGGTGAGCGCTTGATATCTTCATAGCATGCGGAGAGTGCTTTATTCCTTTGGGCTCTTTGCCCTGAACCTAAGCCAGTGGAGCACTTACAAAACTTAACTCCTGGAGAGTGCTCTTTTAAAAAAAAAAAGTGATCCCTGCCCCTTGTAGGAACCAGCACAGCCCAGCTTCCGAGGCAGCCACACCAGGAGGGGGTGGGGCCCGTGCCCAAAGCCGCAGTGCCAGAAAGGAGCCTGTACACTCTGGGCGGTGAAGTCGACACCTTGAGGGGTAGAGCTGCCCCGGATGGCATGTCTTTCAGGGTAACTTGCACCGCACGAGCAGTGCAGATGCGAGCTGAAAGGCTGGCAGGAGAATGAGCCAGTCACCACGGGTCTCTGCAAAGGAAGCTACACCTGCCCGCAGTTCGGGAGAGCCAGTAAACACTGTCTCAGCTGTGCAGATGTCCTGTGCCCTATGTTTGGAAACTAGATACCGAACTGTCGCTGGTAGGCGCGCAGGTGGTCCTGTGGCCAACAGTTGATTATAGCCTTTCTGGTATTCAGGGTGATATTCTGGGGAGTTATATATGGCAGATTTATTTACAGTGATTTATACTGAGGCTTATGTGAACCTAACTACTGCATTTTTGTCTCATGCCCTGATGTTTTCACGATATGGGAAAGTTATAGGTATTTGCTTTATTGCCCTAAATGTGATGCCATTTAAATACATGTTCTTACTGCAAGAGCTGCAAAATATGTACAGTAATGGTTTTTCATGATATTTGTAAAACATGGGCAACTTATAAGTACGTGCTTTAATGCACTAATTGTAGTGTTTATGACAATTTCCCTATTGCAAAGTGATTTTTCACCTGTGCAGCTTATGAGTATTTACTTCAGTGCACTACATGTGCTTTAATAACTATTGCCTAGTTGGCAACGTGATTATTGATTTTCATTATAAGACAAGTATTACATCTATTATTATGGAATTCCTTAGCCGCATCCCTAAATACCAATCTGATTGGATAAGAGAAAAATATTTAACACAATCGATGAAAATATTAATACTCAATGGTAATTTAGCTTCAGACAAAAGTTATAATTAACATGGATAGGGTATTGCATTATCAAATGGCAGTCTCAAGTTTAGGTTAAATCCACAAATTGACCAACAGAGAGGCATCATGAGGCTCTACATAAGGAAACTTTTTGAGCATATAGAGTTGCATATCTTCAAGCATATGGATAATATTAGGGTAATATTTGAAGTCGTATATAATCATGCCAAAATTGTTCTCAAACTACTGTCTATGCTAACTCGAGTTTAAAGGCAAATGACAATTTCGTAAGTACAGTGAGTGGGAAAGGAATGCAATAAAGGGTATACATACTTAAGAGTACTTAATTTCAAGACATGAACGCTATGGAAAGTTTAAATCAAACTACGCAACCCAAACAACGCACCGAACAATTGACAATTATTATCCCGTCTGGACTGCCAGAAAAAGCAATATCCTATTGTTCTCATACATACACCCAAACAGTAGGGCCCGCTTTAGAACAACTTGAACAATACCTTAGCACAACATATAATGGTTCCACTATAACACAAATCGTAGACAAAGAAATCTGACTACTAGGAAAGTCTAGCCATCCACTGGATGGCTGAGATAATTATAAAGACATCCTAATCGCGGAAATGTGCTATATAATTAATAAAAACGTCGGATACCACAGCATTACTTTAATGTCAAACAATCTAACCTAATGTACCATTATGTAAATCAAATCAAACGTACTGGTTTAAAGAAGAATGTGCTCACAAATCATCAGATGAAATACACGAAACAAGCCAGTAAATGTGTTACTGGAATCCACCAAGTAATCCATAATAACCAAAGGATGGGTGAATTTAGAGAAATCGTCAAGGCAATAAAAAATGTTTCACATAAAGCATGGAGCTAAATTTCACAGACAATTTGAGGAGGGTATTGTTTCTAAGGGATATTTACCGACTCACCACCAGATTTCAATACATCTTTCAAAGTCCAACAAATGGTTTCTATCACAGACAGTTCAAGCTCCAAATCACTTAAGCACCGATTATGAGTTGCGTAGCAGTAGCAAAGTGCAAACAACGGATGTGTCATTCCAATACCATGTGGTAATACCCCACCAGTACCTTGCAAATACAAGTTTGACCCCGTGGAATGGAGAATAGCAGTGAGGGAGCAGAATTATCGTGTGGAATTCTGCACAATATTCCCTATTATGAGGGGTTTAACACTCCCATTTAGCACCTGCTCTGCACATATGATGTATGGGCACAAGGGATTCTTTCCAACCGCGATAGAGCAGAGGTTGGATACACCAAGCAAGTTGTCAGGTCAAAGTTTATGCCTTCAGATTTAGTCTTCAAATGGAAGTCAAAATCTTCCAGAGGTCAAAGGCTGTGGCAGGCAAGGTTCCCCTAAAATCAAATATGTAATCATTGAGCTCCCACTGAAGTTGTACGATTTGGCGCTAAAAGCCCTAGGCAGGAGAAAGCTGTATTTTATGGTCTTGGAAGGCGCCTGGCCAGTGGGATAGATTTGTCACCTCGTCAAATTCCAAGGGTTTACCTTTGAACCCAATCACTCTTTTACGAAGTCAAAATTCTCCAACAGGGCAAGGCTGGAAGCTGTAGCTGGACAGGGCTCCACAAGACAAGATACCTGTTGCCAACAGCAAAAGTATAGGGTCACAGTCAATTTCTTTTAGAGTAAAGAACATATACTTTATTTATTTATTCTGTTAAGGTGATGATTTGAGGTTCCAAAATTATCGTCCATATTCTGCTTCCTTTCTTTAGGGCTTCTGGAGTTCTCATCCTCCGGCACCCTCGACAGAAATGAAAGATCAGGTAAGTCACCGTTATATTTACTTTCTCTTTTGAGTAATATTAGTTTTGTGCTTCTTTTATCTCGCTTTTTTGTGAGGTTACAGGAAATGATGCTCGTAGAATAAAGAATTGGTTGTGATAATTAGAGAAATATACTGATAACCCAATTAATAATCCTCTCATGAACCCCCTTACCTTAATGTAAGACCCTCGATTTTCCACCTCCCATTTAAATTTCACCCTCCCACTTATCGTCTCAATTTAACAGCCGTCCACACAACTGATGTAGCCACGTCCCTCCAGGAACGTGGCTGGGAGTTAGGCTGGTTCGGCGAACAGGACTCGGCGTCTGCTCCTCTCTTCTCATCTCAATTCTCTCATCTTGTCGGGTACTCTTCAGGTCCTGGAGCAATGACTTCTTCAGTTCATCTCTCTCTGGTTCAGGAACCTCGCCTCTGCACTCCTTCGTCGCGATGTCTCTGGAGCACCCACGGTGCTCTCCTCTTCCGTCCTTTCTTTTCCGGCCGTAGACTCCGCCCCCTTCCATTCCAGGACGTGCAAGGAAACTCTGATCCATCCCAGGTTGCCTGACTTCCTGCCTGTAGTTTCCTGACGGGTCAGCTCTGAAGGAGAAGAAGCGCGCAGTCGGCTCTGGGGTGATAAGCTAGTGTCTCTTCAGTCCCAGGTTGGTGACATAGCCCCATCTCCAGATTTTCCCAATTGGGAGAAAGGGGAAATCGAGAGAGGAAGTCTGCGCTCACTAGATCTTTCTCAGCCTTATGTCGAACTTCAAACTGAAAAGATTATATGGAAAGGAACCATCTGAGAACCATAGGATTATTACCTTTGTTATGACTTAACCATGTTCAAGGAGCAAGATCAGTGTACCGTAGGAATGGTGTGCCTTCAAGATAATACTGAAGATTATCAACTGCCCATTTAATAGCTAAACATTCTTTCTCTATAGTAGGATATGCGGTATCACAGGGGAATAGTTTTCAACTGATATATAGAATGGGTTTCTCCATCTCATCATCATCAATTTGGGAGAGGACAGCTCCTATACCTACATCAGAGGCATCAGTTTGTAATATAAAGGTCTTCTCAAAATTAGGGGAGACTAGGGCCGGAGTAGATGTAATAACCCTTTTGAGTGTCTGGAATGGTTTCACTGGCTCTGCTGATGGTTGTTGGAAATTCACGTTAGGATTACTTTTCTTTAGAAGATTAGTTAAAGGGGTGGCTATGGTGGAGTACCCTGGTGTGAACCTTTGGTAATATCCAACTAACCCCAAACAGGCCCTGACTTCTTTGTTACTTGCAGGAAAAGGGGCTTCAGTAATAGCTTTCATTTTTTCATATTGGGGTTCTATGACCCCATTATCTAAGAGATATACTAAGTATTTCACCTTGTTAGAGCACACTCTTGATTTTTTGCATTAATATGTAAGTTAGCCTTTGCTAGTTCGTTTAAAACTTTTGTTAGGTGGGTTAAATGTCCTTACCATGTAGGACTGAATATAATGATATCATCTAAGTAGGCTAACGAATATCCTTGATGGTTCTTAAGTATTAGATTCATCACACGTTGAAAAGTAGCAGGGGCTCCGTGAAGTCTGAAGGGAAGCATCACAAACTGGAATACCCAAAAAGGTGTGTAAAAGGAAGTTTTTTCTCTATCTTCTTTTTTAAGGGCACTTGCCAATACCCTTTGGTAAGGTCTATTGTAGCTATATATTTGGTGCCCCTAATTTTTCTATTAGTTCATCGACCCGGGCAAGATGATAGGCATCAAACTTGGATAGGCTGTTAACACCACAGAAGTCTATAAAAAATCTAATACTTCCATCAGGTTTTGGGGCTAAAACTGTGGGTGAAGACCATTTACTCTGGGATGGTTCTATAATACCCATTTTTAACATTTGTTCTATCTCTGTTTGTATAGCTCTTTGCATTGCCGCTGGAATTTAGTAAGGTCGCAATCTTACTATTTTCCCTTTGAGTGTGGGAATAGAGTGTTTTGTCAGATTAGTTTTTCCCGGTATATTGGAAAATATCATAGAGAAGGATTATAATATTTCTTATACGTTCTCTTTTTGTTCTTTGGACAATTCTTCATTTATAGGTAGTTGATCTAGGGTTGCGCTGACCTTACTTTCAGGCTGGATGGTACATACAGATTTTGGTGGAGGTCCTAGACATTTTTTTTAGAAGATTTATACGAAAGGTCTGTTTCTTTTGGGGTCCCATCTTTAATTTATATGAAACCTTTCCAACTTTTTCAGTAATCTCAAAAGGGGCTTTCCATTTAGATTTCATCTTATGGGTTGAGTCAGGTAGTAATAATAGAACCCAGTCACCTGGTTGGTATGTCCTCTCTTTCTTCCACTAATCATATTTTTTTGTTTTCTTTGGTTTTTCTCTAAATTCTTATGGGCCAATTCCCAAAGTTTCACTATTCAGGCTTTTAGTTGTTGTGTATACTCTAGAAGATTATCTTATTCGGGTTTTATATCGTTTTCCCAAGCCTCTCAGGTTATCTCTGGGAGAATGCGTGGCTTTTGTCCATATAGTAGCTCAAAAGAGGAACACCCTAGACTACTCTGTACTTGGCTCCTCAACACAACATACATTTGCAATGCAATAGGTCTCGCATTACTGATAGTTTGAGGTATTGGCGTTGCAAATAATAATACAACACTAATAGCTCACACTTTCAGTAATACAAGACCTAGTGCATTGCAAATGATTGCATAGTAAGCCAGGAACCAGCACTGTATGCCTCAGTGCAGTACCGCCAGCTTCTCCTAGAGGTCCCTTGTGAGCATCATAAACTTTGAAGATATGGTAAATCCACGCTACCCATAATGCATTGCATGCATGACAGTACCACGAGTACATTCAAATAGTTATGTCAATATATACAATTAATAGCTATGAAATGTGACAAAGCAATTATTATATTAATTCCGATGAGGTTGTACTCTATGTGGAGCTGATGAAGGGAAATTTAAAGAAGGTCTAATATAACTGTGAGATATGAAGGTGCAGTACCGCAAGCTGCGCCAAGAGGTTCCTAGTGAGCATCAAACTTTTAGTCACATATGGTACTCCCATAATTCATTGCATGCAAGACAGTTCCACGTTTAGGTGCAGTACCGCAAGCCGCGCCTAGAGGTCCCTAGTGAGCATCATAAACTTTGAAGATATGGTGTCACGTGGCCGATAGGGTCATTGTCAACATCGCTAAGTTATCATGAGCCCAGCAACCATGATGCCGCTTTTGCACACGTTACTACATGACTTTATTTTTGCAAGACTGTTTATGCCTTCCACATGAGAACCATCTGCTTTGTTAGTTCTCTGTCTGTTCCTGGAGTTTAGTCTGAACACTGTGAGCAAGGTCGATAAACAATGCCCCTTGTAATTCTGTTCTGGTCAGTCCCTAGCACTTAGACAAAACATGCTAAACACAGCTGCTGCTGGAAACTCGTGCTTTGAACCCTATGTCTCATCCATGAATAGTCCTGTTTTTCCGATATTGAAACTGGATGGTTCATTTCGTATAGTTTTGGATTACAGACATTTGAACAGTCACGTTCATACATTTGAAGTACAAAACACACACAGCTCTGCGTTAGTGAATAATATTGTTAGTAAAAAAGACAAAACAACACTGGATATATCCAATGGTTTTTATAGTCACAATTTGGCTCCTGGTAGCCGTGACTTGACAGCATTTATTGAGGTCGGTAATCAAAAAAGATTTACGCTTTGCCTATGGGCTATAAGAAAAGTCCAGGGGCTTTTGCTGCCCGTGTTGTGTCTCTATTACACGACATTGACCCTGATGTTTTTTCCTACGTCGATGACATTTATTTGACTGACGACGAATTGATCCCGCATCTTGCGCGAGTGGATCGCATCATACTCTCTTTTGCAGACTTGGGAAACAAATGTAATTTTGCCAAGTCACACATCGCTTGTTTGGTGGTACTCTTCTTGGGTTACGAACTCAACAGTGAAGGTAGGGGGTTGGCCCCCCACTTTCTGGAGAAGTGTGCACAATTGCAGCCTCCGTCTTCATTGAAAAAATTACAATCTTTGCTGAGATTTCTGAATTTCGGGAGGACTTACATTCCTGATTATGCCCAGCGTATCAAACCACTTAATGCATTGATACAACCCTCTTTTTCGTCTGCCAGCTGGCTTCTAGAACATACCACGATTCTTAGGTCTTTTCAGTCTGATCTGCTTGCGACCAACTTCTTGTTGACACGTGATAATTCTACGAACTTGGTCATAAGAATTGTCCCAGGGGCTGTAGGCTTCACATATTTGACATTTAATGAAGGAGACACAGTACCAATAGCTTATAAATCGCATTTGTACACATCAGCGGAAATGTGGTTTTCCATAATTGAGAAAATTTTGACTGCATCCCAGATGGCAATTCTAAAGGAATGCTCTCTGGCGCAAGGAAAACGCATCCTTATGGTTTCGCCTGTACATACTCTAGAAGCAGTGACGAAAGCGAGTGTACCGAATTCTAAAGCCTTGCATCCCTGTTGTGTACAATGGGCTAGTTCTTTGTCATCGGCTGATGTCACATTTATTTTTGATCCCTCTTTGCAGACACAGGAGTATTTACAATACGAACATGTTCATCCTTCTCCGTTGTCATTGCTTCCTTTGGACCAGTACAAAAGTATTATCTATACCGACGGGTCTGCACAACCAGCCGTCGGGTTGAAGCATGCTTATTCTGCGGCTTGCGCTATTGTAGCTGGCTCAAATGTAAATGGTGAGTTTAAGTCTTCTATAGTCCATACGCAGGCACTTGGAGACTGTACGGCTCAATTGGCGGAGCTGCGTGCCTTGATTTTAGCTCTAGAATTCGCAGATCCTGAGGTGAACACTCTTGTTGTGTGCGATTCCTATTACTCTGTGCAGGCTTTCAATGATAATTTGTTCTTTTGGTCTCAGAATGATTATAGAGACTCTAAGGATAGTGCAATAAAACATAAAATGCTTTGGGTTCGAGTGCCAGAACTTAAAAAACGTTTGCCACTCACACAGGTTATTCATAGTCTTGGCCATCAGCGTGTGGGAGCACATGCTGTTGGTAATTCTTTGGCTGATGAGGCAGCCAAATCTGCAGTAGCCACATGCTCAGTAGCAGCAGTTACTAGGTCCATGACTAAGATTGATAATGATATTCATACAGCAATTGCTGCTATGAAGGGTGGGTCAGAGTTCCCACAAGGGTTCCCTTCTAAGTATACTTACCACTTGTCCCCTGAGCAAGTCCCATTTGCTACGATACCGTCCGTTGGGGATTGGTTGATTCCCAACGAGGACCGCAGACTACCTTTGATCATAGCCGCACATGAAGGCATGGCTTCTGCACATGCCGGAGTTTCTGCGACTTTCTATTTTACAGCAACGTTATTGGTGGCGTGGTTTATACAAACAGACCCGTAATTATGTACGGTCTTGTGACATTTGTCAACAGATTAAACCATCTACGGTTGTATGTCCACCACATACACTGCTATACATTTCAAATCAACTGATTGGTTGCACTTATCTTGATCACTGCGGTCCTTTGACTTCCGACACTGCCTATAAACATATTTTAGTTGCAGTTGATTTGTACACTAGATTCCTTTGGGTTTGGCTGCAACGCAGTGCTGACGCTCGAAATGTCATTAGAGATTTGCGTGTCTTTGTCGGGACTTTTGCCTGTGGCACCTTCCATTCTGACCAAGGTCCAGCATTTGCCTCTAAGGCATACAAGGACGCGATGAGGTGTCTGGGGGTGCTGGTGCAGTTTTCGTCTCCATACAGGCCTGAGGGCAATTCTACAGTGGAACGAATGAACAGTGACTTAAAGCAATCTTTGACAGCTAGAGTCTTAGGTACTGGCAGGGGTTGGCTGACTCACTTATATGGAGTTTAACGTGCACTAAATAATCTCCCACGAAGATCTCTGGGTGGGCGGACCCCATACGAAATGCTCTTAGGCATTAAAATGTTTCTACCAGACCTTGATAGTCTAGACGGTGTGGCGGCTGCCGCAACATTTGACATAGATAACCATTCTACTATGTTACAGGAACTACAAAATACCCATGACACACTGGCTAAAGAACATTCACCCTCGTCCACTGAAGAGGCAATGCTGATTCCTGTTACTGGCTGGCTTCCTAAAGTTGGTGATCTGGTACGAGAAAAACTGGAGAACAAAAAATAATTTGGTCCCTCCTATTGTGCACCTGTCCCGGTCCTTGGATTGAAGGGTACCTGTACAGTGATTTTGCCTCCTTTACCTGGTCGAAAAGGGAAACAGATTTATTTCAATTGACAATGTCAAGCTACACCATATGGCCGATACTGAATAGTGTGACTCCCAGTAATACAAGACGAGCATTTTCGCTGCATCCGATGGCTCCAGCTTCTTCAACTGATACCCATGTTGTGTAGGGGAAGTTGGAAACTTCTATTGACTTCTTGCCTGTTGTACCTTCATCTTCCTCCGTTGCAGACGTCGAGTATGATTCTCCCCCCATTGAGGTCCTGGTGGACGTTCCCGACAGTACTATACATCTTCTATCTGATGCTGCTGAACCGCAATTGTTGCGCTTGGGAGCAAGCAGTTATTACATGGATCGTACAAGTTTTTCATACGATTCATCTTCTTCGTCCTTATCTGTGACAACACAACCAACGCGAACAAGTCTTTTCATCACCTGGTTCAAAAAGACTTACCTGGTCCCTCCCTGGACATACATCTGGATAGTGCTCACACTTATCTTCCTTTTCAAGTGGATTGGGTTTGTGACTGTGTTCTTCTTGCTCATCAATGGTCATTATTTGCCAGACCGCTCTGCTGTTAAGTTGGTTGATGGTATTCTGGCTCCCCATACACCGTCCCATGTCATGAAACGAGATCAAACCCTTGTGGACATTTCAGCCTTCCCTGTTGCTGATGGCATCATTTGGGATAAACTTGCATTCGATATCCATGGTCCGACAGAGGTCCTGAACATTCCATACGTGTTCTGCGTATTACTAGCAGATGTGGTATCGAAGGGCATACATTCAGACACTGGGATGTTCAGGCCGTTTATTCATTGTTTTCTGACTTAAAATATTATGCTGCTTTTGATGCTGAAGACTTGTATCTCAATTCGGCCAATTATGCAGATTTATTCTGTTACCAACATTATGGCCATCATTTTTTGCATAAAACAAACACATTAAGACCTGTTTTTAATCATACCCAGTGGGAACATTGCCCGACTCCTTTAAAGGGAAGTTCTGATACTCTACGGAGTAAGTTCACATACTTTTCCAATTATAACACGTCCAATCCCGAGTCCTATTACTATAAATTAAAATTGCCTACTCAATCTAAATTCATGTTGACTCACACTAAATTGATTTATTCTAATTCCTTTAGGACCGATTTGGCCTTACACAGTTACAAACATTGGAAAACCACCATTGATTTGAAATCCATTTGGAGTACTAAAGATTGGCAGGTCCAAGGTCCTGAAGCTCTGCATCATGCCTGTCCGATTCCGTCTAAAATGTTATTTTTAAATGACACAGTGCAGCAGACTACTTGTTTTGGTTTGGCTACAACCAAAAATTTGAATGTTCCTTATATTCCTTCATTGGCTGAGTACGATACTTGGCATACACACACCAATCATATGACTGATGTATTGCTTGCCCTGTTTAAAAATGGTAGTATTAATGTTTCTGATGTCGACCCCTTGGGATGGTTGTTGTGGCCAACAAGTTCGAATGCATGCCATCTGCGTTTTCTAAATGTAACAACAGGTTTCACACAATCTAGGCCTGATCCGCGTTTTCCGCATTCTCATTCGTTAACCACGTACTCATGGGTAAATTGCGTCAACAGTGGTTGGGACACTCCTCCCGGTCGTCAGTGAAACACCACCTGTCACTCTTGTCGAGTGACATTAATTTGGCTGATTTTATTTTAGGACCAAAATCACCTGGATCAAATAGATTTATTTTTTAAGCATATAATGAATTATGGAATTAATCGCAGATGGAAGCTGCGGTACGTATGCGCCAAATTGACTAAGCTAATTTGGGAAAAGTCCTCGCAGTAGTAGATAACAGCATTAATACATTATCTTCTTGTATTTACACCTTAGATAATATTGTTTCATCTGTTATTGATATTGTTCAGAATGATGTATCTGTTTTGTATCATGGTCAAAATCAATTGCGCTCTGTAATGCAATTTGCATGGACGTTACAAACGCCCAAAATGGGAAAAGTTCTGTGGGATTATTTGAATGTTTCTGCACTGTTTTTGCAGTTTAAATTAACTGATAAACAGAGATTTATGTCTATGAAAGACGCATCTTACACGCTGTTACATATAGAACAATTGGAACAGTTGCCTTTTTCTGTGGCGGAGACCAATTTGGCTGTGTGGTTGATACATGGAGTTATTTCACTGCCCTTCTCACTATTTCAGTTCACTTTGTGCATGAAACACTTCCCAATTGGGCACTTTGAGCCCCTTGGAAGTGCTGTTATTCATGAATTATGGTCATTGCCTTTCACCTATAGATGTCAGCGTGTGGATACAGAGGTTTTCCTAACAGGGGAGGATTGTGATTCCACAATAGGAAATTCCCTAGTTTGCAAACAAGTTAAATTGCACGGCGCAATGTAACATGTCGGCACCTAATCTGGCTTGTTTTTTTAAAAGAACACCCGTCCCTGCTATAATTCCCACGCTCACTTTGCTTTCCAATGGCAGCTATCTTATTTTGAATAACCACGACTGCTGTGGCTCACGGGCCGGCATCCCGTATATAGTAACAGTTTCGCAACGTGTTACTTGTTGCAGCAATATCCTTTTTCCACCCACGCATGGGATTGAAGATAGTTCGCTTTGGCTTTCCATTCCTACTTTGAAAACAGATTTCAATAAACTGAGCAGACTCAAAGCGCTATTGCTTCAACAAGAGGTGGCTCTCACATCAGCGCGAGAGACATTCGAATTGCAGGTGGCGAGAAACCCAAGTGAGATACACTCACTATTAAACACCAATATCCCACTCCATTTTGGAGAATTAATACACCAAATATTCAATGTGTCTGATACACAAGACCTTGCTCATTTTTTTAAACTTGTGGGATCCGACCTTGTGTCCTCTTTTCAGACGATTTTTGGAGTAATACCAGCATTCATTCATTCTATTTTTTCCACCGCATTTGGAGGATTCCCATTGATCCTCTTGCTGGCGTGTGGCGTGCTGGTACTTCTGCTCCTGTTACGCAATGGCTGCCCATCTTGTGGTACTGCACAGACCCGGCCAATTGCAATTGTACCGTGACCGAATGCAACAACTGTTTGGATGTTTGCCATTGACGACGCTTGGTGTGAGTTATGGACTTACCTTTCGCTTCGCCATCTTCACTTGCGTGCAACCTGTGCTCTATTGCCGACGGTGCCCTTTCTATTGGGCCTTGGATTTATGCCTCTCTACTGCGTCCGGCACTGACCCAGATTATGATCTGTTTATGGGTCCATTACTGGTCCATGACCAGGCCTGTTCTGGGGACGGTCGTTTGATGCGTGCTGCTGCACTTGGAGTGTTGGCAGAATGGAATACGTGTGAGGCTGCACAGCGCCTCTTGCAACAGAGTTTCATCGAGTATCACGCAAGTTGCCCGGTTATGCTACTGGAAGCATCAGATTATGAGGATCACGTTTGTTCCTTTGATCTGCTCAACTGGATGGCATCCCTCTTTGGCATGAACGACAGGGATGATCTTTTGGAACAAATCGCATTCCTCGGTTCACGGGACCTGTTGAATTTTGCAGACTCGCCTTGATAACATTTTAAACTTGATTTTTTACTTTTTCGATTCGGCTCATTTGCAATCATTTTTTTGTTGACTCTGCTTACTTTTGCACTCTGTTTTTCTATTTGTTACGATCTGGCCAAGGGGAGGGTGTCACATGGCCGATTGGGACATTGTCAACATCGCTAAGTTAGCATGAGCCCAACAACCATGATGCAGCTTTTGCACACGTTACTACATGACTTTATTTGTGCAAGTCTCTGTTTATGCCTTTCACATGAGAACCATCTGCTTTGTTAGTTCTCTGTCTGTTCCTGGAGTTTAGTCTGAACACTGTGAGCAAGGTCGATAATCAATGCCCCTTGTTATTCTGTTCTGGTCAGTCCCTAGCACCTAGACAAAACATGCTAAACACAGCTGTTGCTGGAAACTCGTGCATTGATAGTATTGGGATGCATGTTTAGGTAACACACACTTGGAGAGGGAGCCTTCCAGGGAGAAGAGTCATGCTGTTCCTATGATGTAGATATACCATCTAGGCACTAAGGTATGGGATCTTCTGACAAATCCCAGAGATCTTCTATTATATAATAATACTTCTTCTTACCAAGGGGAGGGTAGTTAGCCCTTATAGTCTTTATCCACTGTCTTTATATGATGACCTCTCCCTTTATGGTATATGGCCTTGCTGCAATGCTAACTGTATTGATTTTATGCACTTTGCTGCTGGTTGTGGCTCGTATACCTTGTTTTAGAATATATTAGTTGAAGGTGTGTCTTGTTACCGCGATTCCTGAGAGATCCGGGAGTGTTGTGTTCTGGGGTGTCTAATCATTTGCATCTTCATGAGTGTGTAGGAGAGTGAGTGAGACACTATATCTAGTCGGTCCTGGGTTTGTGGGCACTAAGGTGGTGGGAAGGCTTAGCCCCAACACACTGAGGTCCCATTTTCCTGCGCATAGTTCTGTGTATGTGCAGAATTCCTGCAACAATGGTAAATCCACCCGACCCATAATGCATTGTGTGCAATACAGTACCGCAGTACATTCAATATATACAATTAGTAGCTTTGAAATGTGACAAAAGAATTATTATGTTAATTTCGGATTAGGTTGTACTCTATGTGGAAATGATGAAGGGAAATTTATAGAAGGTCTAATATCGATGTGCAGGTGCAGTACTGCAAGCTGCGCCTAGAGGTCCCTAGTGAGCATCAAACTTTTTGTCACATATGGTACTCCCATAATGCATTGCATGCAAAACAGTACCACGTGCAGGTGCAGTACTGCAAGCTGCGCCTAGAGGTGCCTAGTGAGCATCATAAACTTTAAAGATACAGTAAATCCACCCTACCCATAATGCATTGCATGCAAGACAGTAACACAGTACATTCAATATATACAATCAGTAGCTTTGAAATGTGACAAAAGAATTATTATATTTGTTCCGGATTAGGTTTTACTCCATGTGGAGCTGATGAAGGGAAATTTATAGAAGTTCTAATATAGATGTGTAGGTGCAGTACTGCAAGCTGCGCTTAGAGGTCCCTAGTGAACATCAAACTTTTGGTCACATATGGTACTCCCCTATAGCATTGCATGCAAGACAGTACCACAAGTACATTCAAATAGCTATGTCCATATATACAATTAATAGCTTTGAAATGTGACAAAACAATTATTATATATATTCCGATTAGGTTGTACTCTATGTGGAGCTGATGAAGGGAAATTTATAGAAGCTCTAATATAAATGTGAGATGTGTAGGTGAAGTACCGCAAGCTGCGCCTAGAGGTCCCTAGTGAGCATCAAACTTTTGGTCACATATGGTACTCCCTAATGCATTGCATGCAAGACAGTACCACAAGTACATTTAAATAGCTATGTCCATATATACAATTAATAGCTTTGTAATGTGACAATAACAATTATATTATTTCCGATTAGGTTGTACTCTCTGTGGAGCTGATGAAGGGAGATTTATAGAAATGTCTAATACAAATGTGAGATGTGTAGGTGCAGTACCGCAAGCTGCGTCTAGAGGTCCCTAGTGAGCATCAAACTTTTGGTCACCTATGGTGTTCCCATAATGCATTGCATGCAAGAAAGTACCACGTGTAGGAGCAGTACCGCAAGCTGCGCCTAGAGGTCCCTATTGAGCATCATAAACTTTAAAGATATGGTAAATCCACCCTACCCATAATGCATTGTATGCAAGACAGTACAACAGTACATTCAATATATACAATTAGTAGCTTTGAAATGTGACAAAAGAATTATTATATTAATTCCGGATTAGGTTGTACTCTATGTGGATCTGATGAAGGGAAATTTATAGAAGGTCTAATATAGATGTGTAGGTGCAGTACCGCAAGCTGCGCCTAGAGGTCCCTTGTGAGCATCAACCTTTTGGTCACATATGGTACTCCCCTAATGCATTGCATGCAAGACAGTACCATGAGTACATTCAAATAGCTATGTCCATATATACAATTATTAGCTTTGAAATGTGACAAAACAATTATTATATTAATTCCGATTAGGTTGTACTCTATGGGGCATATTCACAAGAAGGTGCGATAAACATCGCCAAAATAGGTTAACGCAAGTTCACATATCGCCGTCCATCGCGGGAAATTAACCCTGTGTCAACGTGGCATTCCCAACACGGCGGTAACATGCGATAGTGTCCTGATAACGCGGAAAATGACCGCGATTAACCCACCGTGACGGCGAAAAAAATCCAACAGCGAACGTGAAAAAAGGTGCGATGGGCCCAATCGTGATAAGACAATCAGCGAAAAGCAGCGCCAGGCCTGCAAATCACACACGTCAGGCGGGAAAAATCACCATAAAAGCAGAAGAAAAAAAAAAAAAAACTAAAACCCAACCACAGCGAGTCACAATGGAGGCAGCCGGAGCAGGCACAGAGGACGGCCAGAACCCCACAAGCCCCACGGAGGACCAGCCTGGGACCCCGGGGACAGGGAAGGGCAGTGACAAGAAGAAGAGGAAGACGAAGTTCAGTCCGCAGGACAACAGGATCCTGATCACGGAGGTGATAGAAAACCATCAACAACTGTTTGTCACCTCCACTGTGTCATTGGCAACAAAAAATGCAACATGGCAGTCCATCGTGGACAAGGTGAATGCAGTTGGAGTGCTGAGGAGGACAATGGACGAGGTCAAGAGGCGCTGGAATGATGTGAAGTGCAAGACCAAGCAGAAACTCACCAACAACCAGAAGGCAGCAATGCAGACTGGAGGTGGGAGTCCAGCGCCACAGGAGGAGCTGGATGAGATGGAGGAAATGGTGTCCACAGTCATCAGTGGGGAGACGGTGGCAGGAGTTGGGGGACCGGACACTGCTCAACATGACCCGACGCGACAGCAACAGGGTGAGTAACCACCAGGGCTTGGGGGGACGGGGGAGATGGGCACAATGGCACACATGCACAATCAAGCGGAGCACAGTGCACACCCACAATGACTATGGATCATGTCCCTGATCCCCTTGGCACACTGCAGCACACATAGCAACAGCACGTAGGCCCCCGTCGACTATGTGCCCAGAGGAGGCCCGCCCACACATCACCTATCCCACAACCAACCCATGCACATGTGCCAAACCCAGCAAAGCTGCGGGTCCGTGAGCCACACTGACAATACAAGTGGGACTGCATGACGAGTAGCATGGCTGCAGTCCGAACGTCATGACATGGTGCACGCCACCACACTGAGGTGGCTGAGTGTGGACCACATCCTTAAAGGAGCAGGTCACAGTCTGACACATCCACCTGCACAAACAACACCTGACCTCAACAACACACCTGCGAACAAGCCATGCCCCACAGTCCCAACCCCCACCAAGAGCCCAATTCACCCAAGAATGCAACATCTCAACACTGTAAAAGCACAGAAGTCAAGGCACACTGCCTGAAAGGGATAAGGGCCAGCCACATCAGAGCTGCAGGGGCGACTCACCCAAAATGCGGCACACACACATGATATGCAGTGCATATCAACATTGAAAACAATGTGGTATGAACTGCAACACGTTCACAACAGAACAGAGCACCCAAGTGGTGCCGCTTGTGTGTAGAAACTGGCCAATCACATTTGGCATAGCAGGGAAACATGGGATGAAAATGTACGAGTACAAACACACATCCATGATGATGTCGGAATGTCCACTGTCCCGCATCAAGTAGGCAGCTTCTCCCAAACAGTAACAATGTACATTGTCATGCAGTCTGTGTGTAAATGTGTACAATCCGTCAACATACATGTGTACACAATGTAAAACTGCATCTACCCTTCACATTGCAGAGGGAGAACCAACACCTCCTACAGAGCAGACCCAACCTCTCTTCACTGATGACGAAGAGGACCACACCACCATCGACCCCGACGCCCTCCAACAGCTCATGGACGCCCTCAGGACCCCACGCCCAGGATCAGTGCAGCCCAGCTGCATCGGGGGAACCCCACCCCCTGCACAGACCACACAGCAGGAAGCACCTACCACCACGGCTGACTCCCACGACCAACACATGGCCTTCCAATGCCGTGTGTTGGAGTGCCAGGAGAAGGTGGCTGATCAGGTGCGGGTGGGGTTCGACCTCATGGCAGCCAAACTTGATGCCATACATGGGTGTTTAATTCCCATCAGGGACCACTTTCAGTCCCTAACGGACACCCACAGTCTGCTCCATGCTCTCCAGCGATCCATGGCTGACATCGCTGGAGTCATGTTACTGAGACAAGAACAACTGTCCAGTCAGAGTGGCTCCAGCGAGGTCTGCCGGGAGTTGGGACAAATGCGGGGGCTCATGGAGACCATGGTGCGGATGTCGGCGGACAGGATGGCTGCCATGGCTGCACACCAGCGGGATGTGGCTGGGGCCTTCAATGCCCTGCAGCACATCGTCATGACATTGCTGCATCAAGGCCCAGCTCAGATGGGTGCTGCTGCAGCTTCTACATCCACATCTTCGCCCCATGTTGTCTCAGTGCCTCACAGTGCGGCAGGCAATCCACCACCACCCACGTGTGAGGCACATGTGCCATCAGAGGACGAAGATGCGGGTGACCCAACCTTACTGGTGAGGAGGAGGCAGTAGCATCCATCTCCGCCATATGGCCTGTTTCTGCTTGGTTCTGCCCTTTGCATCATCACCTTCCACTGTCCCCCGATACACTCTACGACACTCACCTTGGCCTCAACATGGACTGCCATGTTCCGTTTGGTTACCAATGACAATGCAATCAGACTGCGGACTGAACTCTTCCTCTTCCGATGTACTTGTCATTCCCTGTGGGACTCTGGCTGGCCCTCCACGGGCCAATAATGTGAAGTGGGGTTTGCATGGCCCTGTACTGTTCCAGCTGCAACACTCCACTGGATGTGTAATAAACATTCAGAATCGCACAGATGTGTCATGCCTTTGTTCATTCACGTATGTGCGTATGGTTGAATGTAGGGTGGGAGATTCCCCTAACGTCCATGTTGCTCATGTCGTGGAACTTGTGTGACAGGGTGCAACAGTGCCGATTGCGGTACGGGTGGCGTAATCACTACAGAAGGGTCACACGCATCAGTAACTTCCATGTCCAGCACAGAACTGGAGCATGCCCAGGGCCCCGGCTTCATTGTTCCCACCCCTACGCGGGTCTGCCATACGCCAGGTCAGTCCACTCCGCTTACGCATACAGGGGGGGACGACAACGCTAAGTGTCCCAAGTCGTCCCTGTAGTGATCTGCTGGTCACTGGTCTAGTCGTCAGCATGCCACAGCCACTCCCTGAGGGCTCGTTCAGACCCACAACAAACCCATACAGCACAGGCGTCATGGGACATGTGACCCTGCCAATCTAAGGTGCCTAGCACGTCACATACCCCACTGCCGGTGTGGTAGTCCGGGGGCGGGGTTCTGGGGGGGTGGGGGTCCTGGGTGTGGTGGCGGTGGGTGTTGTGGCCCTCTTGGGGCTCTGAGCTGCATGATCAGTAGCTCCTTGGCATCTGTTGTTCTTCTGGTGTGGCTGTGGGCTGGGCTCCCTTTCATGGTGCAGGTTGTCGTCCAACTTAACACCAGGTAGGAGCAGGTGTTAATTCCATGCTGCTAATGCGCCTTATCGCATGTTTTTGATTCTTATCGCCGTTCTGGCTGGTCGTTGGGAATGTTGCAAAGTGGTGTTTCCGTGGGTTTTTGCACGGGAACGCCTACTCTGCATCTCATTAGCGTTAGTTGCCGGTGTCATCCGTGGCGATATTTTTTGCGGCTGCTATCGCAGGTGGACTGGTGATATCGGCTGTTAGCACCAGCTTGTGAATGTTGCAATGGATTTATCACCACTTTGGCTGCGATAAAGTGCCGCTAACTCGGCATTAAGTTCTTGAGAATATGCCCCTATTTGAAGCTGATGAAGGGACATTTATAGAAGGTCTAATATAAATGTGAGATGTGTAGGTGCAGTACCACAAGCTGCGCCTAGAGGTCCCTAGTGAGCATCATAAACTTTCAAGATATGGTAAATCTACCCTACCCATAAAGCATTGCATGTAAGACACTACCACAGTAAATTCAATATATACAATTAGTAGCTTTGAAATGTGACAAGAATTGTTACATTAATTCCGGATTAGGTTGTATTTTATGAGGAGCTGATGAACGGAAATGTATAGAAGGTCTAATATAAATGTGAGATGTGCTAACCAGTAAAGTAACCACTGCCAACCTTGTTTAGGACCAAGTGAGTGTTCTGTCTGAAGGCCTTTAAGAAAATAGTGCCTTGAGGCTGTAATTAAAACCTATTGCGCAACAGCACATGTAACAGGGTGTGTCCTCATGGGAGGTTACATAATAGACAAGGTGGTTGTTAGAAATTGGGGTCTCTAGTTGGCAGAGGTAGGTACCTTTGTGCAAATAGGGACTGTTGTTCTAGTCTGGGTAAGGGGGATACACACTCTAGATAACCCCTGCTCACCCCCTTGGTAGCTTGGCAGGAGCAGACAGGCTTATCCCAAAGGCAATGTGTAAAGTATTTGTACCAACACTCACAGTAACACAGTGAAAACACCCCAAAAGGACACCACACCAGTTTAGAAAAATAAAATATCTTTATCTAAACTAAACAAGACCAAAACGACAAAAATTCAACATACACAGTTAAAAATATGACTTTAAAAAGGTTTCAAGAACTTGTACCATAGAAAACTATGGATGCATGATTTTTCATCAAAGTACCTGTAGATGCGTCAAAGTTCCAAAAGCCAAACAGCCGCAGAGTCGGAAAACAAAGAGATGCAACACTCCTGAGGCCCTGGAGAGGCGATGCAACAGTCCTGCTGCACGGAGAGGAAGGGTTGCATCGAATCCGGTCTGTATGGGGAGTGATGCGTCGATTCTTCGTGATGGTTCCGGTCCGCAGGTGATGCGTCGGACGAACTTGCCGCACAGGTACGATGCGTGGAAATCCGGGATGCGCCGGCGATCGATGGGGCAGCGATGAGCGGCGCTGCGACAGTCCTCTTCAGCCACGATCCATCGATGTGTCGATTCTTGCAGCGGCGACAGGCACTGCGGAGGTTTCCGCAGCGGCGCAGTGATGCGTGGAAATTCTCTCGTGCCATGGAGATGCGTCAGGAAAACAGCCGCAAAAAAAGAGATGCGTCAATTTCTGTAGTTCTTTGAGTTTCTCCTTTCTTCCAGCTCCCAAACAGTAGCAACAACCTCCAGAGGCCCAAAACTGACACAGGCACCTCTTGGCAGGTCAGAACTCACAGCAGCAGAGTTCAGGGGAGCTGGGGGGGGGGTCTTTGTGTCCCTGAGACTTCATAACAGGAGGCCAGCACACTTCAGGCCCTTGGAGATCTCCTTCAAGCAGGGGACACAGCACACAGCAAAGTCCTTCTCCTTTCCTTGGCAGAAACAGCAACTGCAGGCCAACCCCACACAGCACACAGCAAAGGGGCAGTACTTCTCCTCAGACTCCTCTTTCTCTTCTCCTTGGCAAAGGTTCCTCTTTAATTCCAGGAATGATCTAAAGTTCAGGGGTTTTATGTCTAATACTTATACCCCAAAATGTCTTTTTTTCTCTTTGTGCAGGGGGCTCTGAGCCCAGTTCAAACCAGTTCTGCCTTCACTGGTGCAGCATGACCACAGGAGGTGGAGACAGCATTGTGCAAGGGAGACAGGCTCCATTCAGGTGCAAGGCAAATCTCCTCCCACCACTCTATTTGCAGCCAGGGTCTATTCAGCTCAAGGCTGAGTCATCCAGGAAGGGCCAGGCACACCTCCACCCCCCCAAGAGGATGTCTACAGGGAATGCACATCCGCTGTCTCTGTCACACTGAAACCAGACAGTCAATCCACAAACAGGCAGAGGCACACAGGATGGTTGAACAAGAAAATAGGCACTTTCTAAAAGTGCTATTATCAAACACACAATTTAAAAACCATCTTTACTAAAATATATGTTATTAAATCCTGAGTTCAGGGATACCAAACTCCATTTTTCCATCTTATCCCTATGGGAAGATATGTTTGTAAAATGTTACAAAGCATTCCTCATTCTGTCCTATGGGGCAAGATAGCCTTTCAATAGTGAAAAACGAAATTGGCAGTATTTCACTGTCAGGACATGTTACACAAACCAGTACATGTCCTACCTTTCACATTCACTGCACCCTACCCAGGGGGTACCTTGGGCCTACCATAGGGTTGTCCTATCTGTAAGAAAAGGGAAGGGTAGGGCCTGGCAAGTTGGTGCACTTTCCAAGTCGACATGGCAGTTAACAAACTGCGCACTGGCACCGCGGTGGCAGGCCTGAGACATCTTTTCAGGGCTACTCATATGGGTGGCACAATCAGTGCTGCAGGCCCACTAGTTATAGCAAAGACAGCGGTTCCTGTGGAGTGATATAGCTGATATTTTGAAATAAAATGCACAATCGCAACATAGAGGGTTTAAACAATGTCAGAGGGCGAAGGAACCACCAACACCAATGATACAGTATAGCATAATTTATATTTTCAAAAAACAAAATGATACATACATTGTTCCAATTATGTTTGAAAAAGACATTTGTGCATAGTGTCCCAAGTGAAACGGGAACCTAAACCTAAGTGACAATGTGATATCTATGTACAAGGTTTCCACAGTATACAAAAGTCGACCATTATTAAGTGTATTCAATATGAACAGCAGCTATATACAGTGATCTGCGCTGGGTAATGGTTCGCTCCTTCTGTTTGTAGACGACGTTTCGACCCTTTAATTAATGCAGGGTCTCTTCAGGACAGATGATGTAGGGACATCTATGAAAGAAATAAAAGGCATAAGGCCCATGTACCGGCACAAATGCACATAAATGAAATTTGAAAAGGATATATGTTGGAGGGGGTACCTGAAATAGCAATTACGCAGCCTTGTGAGAGTAATGTGCCACACGTGAAGGAAGACAAGAAAATAACTCACATGAGGACCCGTCCGGGTACTGGTGTGGTTAGAAGAAAGGAAAAGAAGAAGGACATAGTTACGAATTAGTTAACTGAGGAGGATCATAATGTACAGGGAGGGTGGTTGTACATGAGGCCCTTACCTCAATGTGAGCTAGGCTGGCAATCGAAGGATGAGAATCGGCCGGAACGGCTCTTGAAAATTGACGCGCTACAGCCGTAGCGGTCTTGCAGTTCCCTTTACAGTAAGGAATGGATCAGTGTCAATGCACTGGGATTACTCCTACGGGGTTAAAAGGAGAGGGGGTGTTATCAGTCACTGGTGGGTGTTAGAGCGTGAGGATAAATAGACAAAAATTGCCGAGTCTTACCAGGAGCATAGATAGCTGCGGAATCGCGGGACAGTGCTCCGCGTGTATGCCTCCAAAGCAGTCTGAATCAGCTTGGAGTCCGGGTTCAATGACAAGGAGCATCAAGGCCGGCTAATGTTATATGTAGTGTTTTCCCGCCTTCTGGTCATCGGGACGGCAGGCCAGAGTGACGTGTACCGCTAAACCGATTCATCCGGTTTTCGGTAACCGTAGGGAGTAAGAAGTGAGGAAAGACCTCTACAGAGGGTAAAGACAAAAGTGTAGATGTGTGGCACACAAGGGAATGGCTGTGTGAGTTGCAAGTGCTGGTGAATATTCATAAATAAAGGGAGCAGGATGATGTATATACATATAGAACGTGGGGTAATAAAATGACTGGTATCTGCACCAGTTTGATAACATGTTACTATGTGTAACAAAAGCAACCATATTCCGATGACGGAAGGGCAGTCATTAGCAGTGTTAAAACACGGTACATCATGAACAAAAATGTGTGCAAATTATCGATAGCTGCCGATGATGTATTGATATATTCTGTTACAGCAATCCCGTGTAATACGTAAGGCATGTGTACACAGAGCTTTAAGGCGACCAGTTAACCACATAATAATCACAGTACCACAGAGATAGTATACATGAGTACTGCTTGTAAATAACATTTTTGTTATAACACGTAGGGCACGTATATAGTGCTTGCAGTTTACCGCATCTTATTCATAGTACCACAGAAATGGTGTACATGGCTACTTCGTGTTAGTGCTGTATGGTAGTTAACACAAGGTGTGTTTAGTGAAGGGTGGTGACATATCCCCTCCACTCTTCCGCTGAGTTAAGCTCCTCTTCAATTGAATTAACCTTGTCTATCCAGCGGCATTCACTACGTTGTAGTATCTGTGCAATATCACCTCCTCTTTCAGACAGGGTGGCAATGTCAATTACCTGCCACTTAATTTCCTCTGTAGTGTGGTTTTTGTCGCTGTAATGAGACACCAGTGGGGCATTCGTAACAGATCTCCGTATGCGACTGCGATGTTGGCCAATGCGGGCTTTGATATGTTGTTGTGTCTGTCCAATATAGGGGAGGTCGCATGGACACCATATGCAATACACAACATTCCGTGTGTTGCAATTGGAGAAGAATTCTAAATTATGTTTGACATTCCCATGTTCGAATGAGTTGGTGTTAAATGTGTAATTGCAGGAGACACAGTTGCCACATTTGTGGTGCCCTTTTAGTTTAGGTAGTCCCCATGCAGTAACCAATGTATTGGTTGTGTGTGTGTTTAAGTCTGTTGCTGATCTGACAAGGTGATCTTTGATGTTTTTCCCTCATTTGTAAGCAAACAGAGGTGTCTCTATTGTGGGATCAATACTTTTAATTATGCCCCAGTTACTTGTGATCAGGTTGCGGAATGTCAAACATAATTTAGAATTCTTCTCCAATTGCAACACACGGAATGTTGTGTATTGCATATGGTGTCCATGCGGCCTCCCCAATATTGGACAGACACAACAACCTATCAAAGCCCGCATTGGCCAACATCGCAGTCGCATACGGAGATCTGTTACGAATGCCCCACTGGTGTCTCATTACAGCGACAAAAACCACACTACAGAGGAAATTAAGTGGCAGGTAATTGACATTGCCACCCTGTCTGAAAGAGGAGGTGATATTGCACAGATACTACAACGTAGTGAATGCCGCTGGATAGACAAGGTTAATTCAATTGAAGAGGGGCTTAACTCAGCGGAAGAGTGGAGGGGGTATGTCACCACCCTTCACTAAACACACCTTGTGTTAACTACCATACAGCACTAACACGAAGTAGCCATGTACACCATTTCTGTGGCACTATGAATAAGATGCGGTAAACTGCAAGCACTATATACGTGCCCTACGTGTTATAACAAAAATGTTATTTACAAGTAGTACTCATGTATACTATCTCTGTGGTACTGTGATTATTATGTGGTTAACTGGTCGCCTTAAAGCTCTGTGTACACATGCCTTACGTATTACGCGGGACTGCTGTAACAGAATATATCAATACATCATCGGCAGCTATCGATAATTTGCACACATTTTCGTTCATGATGTACCGTGTTTTAACACTGCTAATGACTGCCCTTCCATAATCGGAATATGGTTACTTTTGTTACACATAGTAACATGTTATCAAACTGGTGCAGATACCAGTCATTTTATTACCCCACGTTCTATATGAATATACATCATCCTGCTCCCTTTATTTATGAATATTCACCAGCACTTGCAACTCACACAGCCATTCCCTTGTGTGCCACACATCTACACTTTTGTCTTTACCCTCTGTAGAGGTCTTTCCTCACTTCTTACTCCCTACGGTTACCGAGAACCGGATGAATCGGTTTAGCGGTACACGTCACTCTGGCCTGCCGTCCCGATGACCAGAAGGCGGGAAAACACTACATATAACATTAGCCGGCCTTGATGCTCCTTGTCATTGAACCCAGACTCCAAGCTGATTCAGACTGCTTTGGAGGCATACACGCGGAGCACTGTCCCGCGATTCCACAGCTATCTATGCTCCTGGTAAGACTCGGCAATTTTTGTCTATTTATCCTCACGCTCTAACACCCACCAGTGACTGATAACACCCCCTCTCCTTTTAACCCCGTAGGAGTAATCCCAGTGCATTGACACTGATCCATTCCTTACTGTAAATGGAACTGCAAGACCGCTACGGCTGTAGCGCGTCAATTTTCAAGAGCCGTTCCGGCCGATTCTTATCCTTCGATTGCCAGCCTAGCTCACATTGAGGTAAGGGCCTCATGTACAACCACCCTCCCTGTACATTATGATCCTCCTCAGTTAACTAATTCGTAACTATGTCCTTCTTCTTTTCCTTTCTTCTAACCACACCAGTACCCGGACGGGTCCTCATGTGAGTTATTTTCTTGTCTTCCTTCACGTGTGGCACATTACTCTCACAAGGGTGCGTAATTGCTATTTCAGGTACCCCCTCCAACATATATCCTTTTCAAATTTCATTTATGTGCATTTGTGCCGGTACATGGGCCTTATGCCTTTTATTTCTTTCATAGATGTCCCTACATCATCTGTTCTGAAGAGACCCTGCATTAATTAAAGGGTCGAAACGTCGTCGACAAACAGAAGGAGCGAACCATTACCCAGCGCATATCACTGTATATAGCTGCTGTTC
Source organism: Calotriton arnoldi (assembly GCA_963921515.1). Taxonomy (NCBI): domain Eukaryota; kingdom Metazoa; phylum Chordata; class Amphibia; order Caudata; family Salamandridae; genus Calotriton; species Calotriton arnoldi. Next base: position 35,439 of record CAWUFW010010610.1, on the reverse strand, counting down.
ATATTGAATTCACTTAATAATGGTCGACTTTTGTATACTGTGGAAACCTTGTACATAGATATCACATTGTGACTTAGGTTTAGGTTCCCGTTTCACTTGGGACATTATGCACAAATGTCTTTTTCAAACATAATTGGAACAATGTATGTATCATTTTGTTTTTTGAAAATCTAAATTATGCTATACTGTATCATTGGTGTTGGTGGTTTCTTCGCCCTCTGACATTGTTTAAACCCTCTATATTGCGATTGTGCATTTTATTTAAAAATATCAGCTATATCACTCCACAGGAACCGCTGTCTTTGCTATAACTGTTACCCTGGTTCCTTAGTGAGTAGGGTTCCCCTGTTTTTCTCTTTTGACCTGCAGGCCCACTAGTAGCATTTGATTTACCAGCCCTGGCACACTCACTAGGTACCTACTGGTAAAACAAATATGCCAGTCATGGATAACCAATCACAATAACAATTTACACAGAGAGCATATGCACTTTAGCACTGATCAGCAGTGGTAAAGTGCCCAGAGTCCTAGAGCCAACAAACATAGGTCAGGAAAAAATAGGAGGAAGAAGCAAATATTTTGGGGATAACCCTGCAAAAAGGGCCATTTCCAACAGCGGTACTAAGGAGGGACTAAAAGCCTAATGACCAATGAAAAGCCACCTTTTACAAAGGACAGGGACAGGAGCCAATTAAAAAGATGTCCAGGAAGTAGGCGGAGCTTTATGCACATATCCTGAATACAGCATGTCTCGAAGAGACAGCGCAAGCTCTGCCTAGGCGAGACCTAAAAAGGGCTAATGGGAGCATCTGGTTCCAGTTTTTTCCTTCACCCGACAGCATCTTCTTTAATGTAAGTTTGAGCAAGCCATTATACCCCTCCACTAGGCCATCTGTCCGGGGGCGGTAAACTGAGATTTTGATATGCTTAATCTCTAACTGTTTGCTTATTTGGGTCATCAATCATGATAGAAAGAGGGTACTTTGATCTGTGAGATTCTCTTTTGGGAACCAAACTCTAGAGAAGAATTTTATTAAGTGTTGAGTGATGGTTTTCGTATCTGGGCTACATATAGAATATGCCTCTGGGTTTCGCGTAGCGTAATCTACTAACACAAGGGCATATTGATGTCCTTTTGATGACTTAGGTAAGGGCCCGATTAAATTCATACCAACTCTTTCAAAGGGAGTACCTAATATAGGCAAAGGTTGGAGAGGTGCTTTAGGGGGGTGATATGGATTCTTCTTCTGACAGATTTTGCACTACTGATAATACCTCTTTATATGTGCAAAAATACTAGGTCAATAAAAGTTTTGAAGGATTTATCAAGTTGTTTTTTCGGGTCATGGATGCCCTGCTAATAGGTGGGAATGTGCATGAAGCATAAGTTGATCCTGGAAATCTTTGTGTACTAGCAATTTAGGGCGATCAGTGGGTCGGCGATTCGATATAGGAGTCCATTTATTGCTTAAAAATGGGGGTAAGTATGGGCTTCATTTTGTCTGGCTTTATCCCAAATAAGTTAGAGAAGGGTATTGTTTATCTGTGTATATGAAAAGTTGTGATCCATCACCCATGGTTCGGGAGTTAGGAAAGGCATCTTGTGGAGCCAATTCTTTTCTTTGTAATCTCTCTTTTGCTTCCTTTACTTGACCAAGGGCTAGATGTATGACCCTTTCATTTAGCGCCTCGCAATTTGCGACACATTGCAAGTCGCAAATTGCGAGGCGCTAAATGAAATGTACAACAGTGTGTAGGACCACTGCGTGCCCTTAAAAAATATTTTTGCATGCATTTGCAAAGGGGAGGGGTCCCCTTCCCCTTTGCAAATGCATTACCACCTACTTGAAGTAGCTTGCGGTCGCAAAACAATAGTACATTGTTTTGAGACTCGCAGTTTGGAAGGGAATGCTCCTTCTAAATAGCGAGTCGCAAAACATATTTAGCGAGTCGCAAAAAAATTGCGACTCGCTAAATGGGCTATGTACATGGCCCAATATGTTTTTGCATGCGTAAACGGGTTCGCAAACCCGTTTGCGCATGCAAAAACGGGTCGTACATCTGGCCCTAAGTACTGTATCACGGAATAGTGTCAGAAAATGAGGATTATCAGTCCGAAGAATAACGTGTTCAGGAAGACCTCTAAATACTCCTTTTCGACTTCTTCCTCTTTTGCAGATGTTGTAGTATTTATTAGCTGGGCTACGGGATACGTTTTTACATCCCCATGGAAACATCTGATATTAACAAATTTCCCTGGTATTATTTGTGATGGGAGCACTAAGTTGCCCTGCACTACTGCCTGCTTGCACCCCGAGTCCAACAGAGCAGTTTTCCATTTTTGATTAATCTGTACACTTACAAAAAAACATGGGCCCATCTCTTGAGTGTAATAAATGGAACTCAGGGCATAGCTGACTTCCATTGGTTCTTTTTGTTCTTACAAAAGTGAGCTATATGACCCCACCCGCCACATTCAAATCATTGTGGGCCTGAGGTGAGCTGAACATCCGGTTTTGACTGACTTGTTCTTTTAATTCGTTAGAAGATTTCTGATGTTTCTTTTCACTATGATGGCTTGTCTGTTTAATGGAAGTTTTAGTGCTCTTTTTGACATCTATTGGATGAAAGTGAGGCTGCACTCATGAAAAAGTGGAAGCCATTTCCACAGTCTGCTCAATAGTAAGCCCTGAATGTTGGTGCATTCTTTTTTGTGTATGAGGGAGTAAAGCTTCTAGAAACTGTTCTAGACATATTTTATCCATAATTTCCTCTTTACTATGTTCTTGTGGCCTCAACCTTTTTTCAGCAGATGTTTTCAACTTAAAATAGAGGGTTTTTGGTGTATCTCGCGGTTTTCCTCTCTCTTGTCGAAATCTCAAATGATATGCTTCTTCATCGAGTCTGGCTCTGTCCAGTATTACTTTTTTGACTTCCTCATATGTGGCCGCTCCTCGAGGGTTTGCTGTGTGGTAGGTGGCCTGGGCCTCACCTGTCAATAGAGGGGGCAGATAAAAAGGCCATCGTTCAATGGTTCAAGCACTAGCTCTGGCGCCCCTTTCAAAATTTGCCAAAAAGGCATCAAGGTCCTCCACTGGCAATAACTTTTGAAGAGTTATCATAGGACCGGGAGTTATAGGTCCCCTATTGTTGACCAGTCCAGACATTACTTGTAATTGTTCCTGGGCCAGTTTATTTAAATGTTCAGTTTGATTCTTCAAACCATCCCAAAATGATTCCCTATCAGCAGGGCTTAATTTGTGCTGGTGCTTGCCGGTGCTTAGCACCGGCACTTAATTGACAGGGCCGGGTCTACAGTCTACACGCATCTGCTGCGCATTCAGTGACGCACATGCATCACATTTTTCAATTTACCTCCTTTGTACAGCGGCAGCCGCAGGCCAGGCCGGCGTGTGAGTCAGTCAGAGTCAGTAGTCAGTGCCGGCCTGGGCCCGGGCTGCCTTGTTCAAAATGAAACCGAAACCGGCGAAACGTGATTCATTCAACATTCAAATAACGGAACCTGCGCACTGCGCAGTGACATCATGAGAAGAAGCCAGTTACGAGGTACCGTATAGCTATCATCTTCTCTGAATTATATGCACTACACACACGCAAAGAAAAATACGCAGCAAATTCATACCGTAAGCATTTCCACAATGTATCCCAATTTAGAACAGGCAGTAATTCGCCGGCGCATTTCATTCATTCATGCATTGACAATTTGACATTCATCATCATCATCTGATAAAAGAAATTTAATATAAATATAATAATGGTGGCGCGCGCACTGCGCTGTGCACCGCGGCGGCCCGCGGGCCACGGCCTTGCCTTAGTGCTTGTGCTTCAGTGTTGCCAGGCAGTGCCACTAACTTGCTTGTGGGTGGGCGGGCCGAGATTTGGGCTGGTTATGATGGAGGTAGGGGCGGCTGTGCGTGCGAGCGTGCGGCTGCCGGCGGCAACGTGCGCAGATTTTTTTCCACATTGCATCATTGCCAGTTTGCCACGCCCCAGCATAACCACCGCAGCGCGCACAGCACGATACCACCACCTGAGTGCCACCACGACGAGTGATCGAAGTTGGCCCCACCCGATGACCTGGCTGACCGTGGCGACGTGTTGAGGGCAGGCCGGGGCATCGATCAGTGGCCAGTAGTACTGTGTGCCACACTGCCAACTACTGCCCCCTAATCACTGAGACAGTGCACTGCAGACAGGCTGTGTGTGCATCGCCGGCCCGTTGTGCGTCATCGTGTCCCACTCCCACCACCACAGTAAGTAGTACATCTGCATCATCAGTTAATTAATAAAGTTACCTAGCGCTGCGCAGCGCTGCTAAAGTACTCTTTAAAAGAGCTAAAGTTTAAATACACACTGCAACTAGCCAATTGCCAATATGCATGCATGATTGCCAATGCCTAATGCCTGGCCGGCCCTCGTCTGGCCCGTGCTTTGTTTGCCTAAGTACAACAAGTTGGACAAAAAACCGCTGATTTTTTTGGGGAGCGTGGTGGGGTAGTGGGCGGGCCCTGACTCATCGGAATTACAGGGGTCCAGTGACGGTCCATTTCCTCACCTTATCCTTCGGATTCCAATAGCCCACAAGTACGCAATATGACCTCACAGAGTAGGTCATCATTGTGATGTCTTAGTTATCATGACTCATAGTGCGAGTGTGCGACTGGACCACGATGGCTAGGGATATCAATCTTACACAGGACTCTACCGGGGGGCGTCCTCTCCTGCTCACAAGGTCGCATCTTTGGCAGGAGGGGGGCCGAGGGGAGGTCAGTGCAGCTGGGTACCATGGCGCGTTGTCCACAAGACTCGCACCAGAAGGTTCCCTCAGCCAGCGATGAAATCAGTGCGGCCACTGCCCCAACAAATCCTGATGGGCTCCACCCGCGGTGACAGAGGAACAGCAGGCATCTCACCGGACACGTCTTAGGCACCTCCAGAGTCATTCAGGGCCAAGGCGGTTGCCACCAAGCAACGCCACCCTCAGTTGGCACGTCCCGTCCTCTCAGCAGCCTGTTTGCAGATCTCACGCCTCAGTGGCAACTTCGGTCTAAAAGTGATCCCCTCCTTGTCGCAGCTGGCTCTGGGATGTTTACTACGGAGCTCCGTTAAAGAGTGTTCGTCATATTGGCCTCTCAAGCCAAGCTCCACGATGCACACACTTGACCCTAGAAAGCAGGATTCATGCTTAGAAAAAAATGCAGTGATCTAATTAACATAAACAATAACGTCACTTAATCATTAAAAGATTTGTTGCAACCACATCGAACCTTGCTGTGCAGTCGTTCATGTACAAACTGCATTGCAATCAAATAGGCATGAAAATATATGATTTCCAATGCTTGTTTTTACGTTCATGTTCAGCAAAGCAGTAAATGTTTGAGGCAATACATAAGCATACGTTTAAAAATAATGCACACTTCTATAACCATTCAGTGATGCCTGCCAGTAAGTAAAACACAAAGGTATGTATGCAAAGATTGCTTTAAGGAGCCTGGCATTAAAGCCTGGCACTGCTGATGCCCTTTATTTTTGGAACTCAACAGATTAATATCAGTGATGAAATATGCATGTATGTGGTTATCACTTGGGTCGTGTGGGGATATTGCATTTGCCACATAGATAATCGAAGGCTAGTCCTTTAGGCCCTTTTGCTGTGTACCCTAAATGCAATTGGGTTTTTAATACAAATGAGGGCCTAGAAGTGAGACCTATGCCCAGTCCTGCCTATGCCCAATAGGGATTGAGTTTACAATATATATATTCCCTATCCATGCAGCCCTGTGAATAAAACTTGTACAGAAGCAAATGAAATCCGAGGTTGTAGTGGACAAGGAGGACGAACCCTAGCCAGTGGGTACAGTAGGCTGAATGGGGAGGGGAACGGGTATTACATCCGACTTTTAGCAGTGCCAGTTGAGGATGTCGGTGGAGCTAAAAGAGTGGGTGGAGCCAGTGGAGAAAATGGGTGGTGCCGAAGAAAAGTAGGTGTGGCCTCCAACAAACATTGGAGCACCTGCACTTCATATTTTACAAATTAAGCACTGCCTATCAGCCTTAGCTGAAGACATTTGGTGTTCTAGGGCCCATTCTAATTTACGTTGTCCTTGTCCTAGGTGTTGAATTAAAGCATCCATTTTTTATCAATGGAAGAACACTGCTCACATTCTCCACCACTTGTCGCCAACAGCAAAAATATAGAGTCACAGTCAATTTCTTTTAGAGTAAAGGAAATATACTTTATTTATTTATTCTTTTAAAGTGATGATTTGAGGTCCCAAAATTACTGTCCTTATTCTGCTTCCTTTCTTTAGGGCTTTTGGAGTTCTCATCGGCCGGCACCCTTGAAAGAAAGGAAAGGTCAGGCAAGTCACTGTTATATTTACTTTCTCTTTTGAGTGAGGTTAGTTTTGTGCTTCTCTTATCTATAAAGAATTGGTTGAGATATTTAGAAAAATATACTGATAACCCAAGTAATAGTTCTCTCATAAACCCCATTCCTTTCATGTAAGACCTCAATTTCCCACTTCCCATTTAAATTCTATCCTCCCTCTTATTGGCTCGATTTAAGAGCTGTCCACACACCTGACGTAGCCACGTGCCTTCAGGAATGTGGCTGGGAGTTAGGCTGGTCCGGTGAACAGGACTTGGTGTCTGCTCCTCTCTGCTTGTCTTGATTCCCTCGTCTGGTCTGGGATACTTCAGGTCCTGGAGCAATGGCTTTTTCAGTTCCTCTCTCTCTGGTTTGGGAACCTCGTCTCTGCACTCCTTCGTCACAATGTCTCTGGAACACCCGCAGTGCTGCTCTTCTGTCTTTTCTTTTCCGTCTGCAGACTCCACCTCCTTCTCATCTGGGACACGTAAGTCCAAAGGAAACTCTGGTCTGTCCCAAGTTGCCTGACTTCCTGCCTCTAGTTTCCTGATGGGCCAGCTCTATAAGAGAAGAAGCTTGCAGTGGGCTCTGGAGAGATAAGGTGGTGTTACTTCTGTCCCAGGTTGGAGATAATACCCTAAATGTGAGGTTTAGCTGAGTCCGTTTACAGCATTGCAGAAAGTTCAGAGTGAGGAAGACCTGGTTTTCTTGCCTGTTAAAATATGTCAAAATCCCACTTTGCTCCAACTGCTGGGAAGATTCCATCTGGTAAGTCCTGCTCAGCTAGTATGTCAGGGGAGGTTTCTAGGCTCTAGGTCTCTCTCCTGTCAGGTTTCCTATAGGGTTTGGTCCTCTTTATTCTTGTGGGCCCTCTTGGAGTCAGGATTCCTTCTGCCTTTTGAGCCAAAAGGCATACAGTAGGCCAACCATGGTGCTTTGGGGAGCAGTTACAGTCCTTGGGTGCCAGCAGGAGTCAGGATTCCTTGAGTCCTGGATTGAATCCTCTTCTTCTATCTGCAGTTTTATGTCTTTCGGGAAGGCCTTCTCCTTCAGGTGAAGACCTCCCAGGACTAAGAATGTTGTGAAAAGGTGATCGTAGAGGTGTAGGATATATACTGGGCACTAACCAGTTACTGAAGACATTCTGACAGCCAGCCTTAAGAATACGACCAGACAAGGATGTATTTAGCTTCTTTAGGTACTCCTCTACATTCTTGAGCTCCCCCCTCACACGGCAGGGTCCACGTTGGTTCCCTCACCCCACTGTGACAGACGTCTGCCTGGAAATAATTAGGAGAAGCCTTCCTTTACACCTCCAAGTCAACAGAGGCGATGCTAAGGCTGTCCTTTGTTCTGCCAGCTGTTCCCTCTGACTCTCAGATAGTTGAGTGAACAAAAGTTAACACTGTCTTATCCTTCAACGCATCTTGGACCAGAGGCAGGCTACTGTCTTCTGAGCCAGGGTTAATAACTCTTCCAACAAAGAATGTGTATGCCAGCTCTAGAGGTGTGATGAGTGGCAGAATTGGTCTTAAACCAGTTATGACTCCAGAAATCTTAATTATATTATTAGTTATCAAAAATCGGATTTCACCCGAAATCTGTTTTTGAAAATGAAGTAGGAAATAACTTTGAAGGCCTATGGTAGCATTTTTTAAGGTGGAGACGTATTGTTAAATATTTTACCCCACCTAAGTCTGTTCTATGGAAAATGTCCAGTGAGAACACAATGGAACTCCTCCCAGCCATATTATTTTGTCATATATGTGGGTAGTGTGAATACACATTGTAGCCCACATTGGAACATTAACTCCATGCCATTTAAAATGGCCTTTAAGGCAATTACCAAAAACAATTGGGCAAAACCAATGAACTAATACCATTTTAGGGCCCGAGCACAGCACTGTGTCTTTTATGTGTCATGGCAGTCAAAGGGTGAATGAAAATGTTGCATATGCTATCCTACTACAACACAATGCACAAAAAATACTCTTGAAAATGTTAAGAATCTTCTTGATTGGAGAAAATGCCATGGCATACCAATTGATGAAAATGGAGTATTTGCCATGGAATGCATTGAGCTCAACCTTATGTGTCATGTAGCTTGATAAGACAAGGTGCCCAATGACATCTGACTAGCTGTCCAAAGCAGTAGTAATATATTAGAAATTCAGAAAAGAAAGTGATGGGCAAGAGCAATTGTGAAATTTAGCATATGTATAGATTTATTCCAGTCTATTCAATATACCTTTGTACTATAGATCTTCAATACCAAATTTGTATTTTACCCAAGACAGACTTTTTTTTATAAGGGTGGCAGTACAAAAATATAAACAAGTAAGACCCAAAATGAATTGAAACATATTTACATTTTAAACATGTTATGTGCTTTACAAATCATGTAAAACATGACACGTAATGAAATGTAATCAGCAGGCCAAGCTGATTTTAAGTGCAAATCTTACTTACAAGTATATATATGTGTTGGAATTGGCCCTCTCTGCAGGGTCACCACCAAAATTTTTGCCTTCACCCTCCTTTTTTTCTGATTTGTTTTTGTTGACCTTCGGACTTTACCACTTCTAACCAATGCTAAACTGCTTGTGCTCACTACCAAACATATGGTAAAATTGGCTTACACCTGATTTCCATATTTAATTTCACTTATAAGTCCCTAGTAAAGTGTATACCATATACCCAAGGCCTGTAAATGAAATGCTACTAGTGGGCCTGTAGCACTTGTTGTGTAACCCATTTAAGAAGTACTTTAAAACATGTCCAAGGTCTACCATTGCAGCCATAATGCAGTTTTAAACTGTCAATTCAACTTGGCAAAATAACCCCCTTGCCTAGCCTTAAACTCCTCTTTTATTACATATACGTCGCCCCTAGGACAGGACCTAGGCAGCCCACAGGTCAAGGTGCATTGGAATTAAAAGGTTGGACATGTACATTTAAGTTTTAAATGTCCTGGTAGTAAAAAAAAAACTAAATTTGTTTTACACTACTTTGAGGCCTACCTTTCCCATAGGATACCATTGGTTTGCCTTATTACATTGCTAACTTTTGTTTTAGGAGCAGGTAGGAAATTCATGTTTGGTGTCTGAGAAATTGCAATTTGAAATCCTCTTTAAAGATAAAGTGGAATATTAAGTCACAATTTTGAAAATGCCACTTTTAGAAATTTCCCATTTTTGTGCCCTAGCTATTTGTGCCTGCAGCCTGTTCCTGGGTCACATGACTGGGAGTAGTTGGACTTTTTTTTAATCCTCTCAGACATTCACACAATAGAGGGGTTGAGTGTACCTGGATGGGCCATGTGGCAGGATGAGGGGGGCAGAACTGGAGACAGCCCACTTGCAATTTAATAGGCTGTGCCCTATCTTTACACAAAGGACACACACACTACATCATTATTCATGCAGTCAGGTAGAAGTCAGCACAGGGGAGTCATGAAACTCCCAGTGCTTCAAAGAAAAATCTCTAGACACTTCTCCTCCTTCAAAGAAGGTGCCAGGTATCAATGTGGGACCCCCAGACCCACACTTCATTTCACTTTCTGGACCTGTGGAAGGGCTCTCAGAGGACCGCATGCTGCTGTGGCCTGCTGTATATTTCAGAAGACTGCTTTGCTGCACCTGGAAGGAATGCTTTGCTGCCTGAAGCCTGCCTTTAATCCCTAGAGGCCTGTGCTGCTGATTGAGTTCTGTTCCACTTCTTGAACCCAGGACTACCAAAATGACTCCAAGGGCTAGTTGGCTGGCCTCTTGATCAAAGCCTCAGGAACGGAAAGGGCTCCAACCATCTTGAAGCCGCACCTGGACCCAGCCGGAGTGAGTCCCGACACTCTAAGTGGTGCCTTCTCCATCCTGGATCCTTGGAAGTGGTACCAAAGGTTCCCAGATAGTCAAAATTCAACCTTTTGGCTTAGAAAAGTTTTGGCTAAAGACAGCTTGGAGAACCGGGAGGAGACCAGGACCTGCCTGCTCGTCGATCTGTTCAGGATACATTGCCAGTTAGCCTGACTTCACGGCAACTCCCACTGTGCTCTTCTCCACAGAAGCAATTCCTCTTGAGTGGTCCTTTGCAGAAGGGGCATCCAGCCTCATGGAACTCTTGTCGACTACAGAATCCAGCCTCATACCGCTGGAGATTTTCAACTTCCAAAAAAGAAACTAAGTCCAAAAGTAGAAATCTTCACCGCATCTTCATCCGGCAGCTTCCTGACAACGATGCCTCCTCCTCGGACACCACCTGCAGCCTTACCCAGCTGAAACTTTACCTCCTCAGAAGAATTCTGCTGACATTTCTTCTAACTCTGAAGGTAAGTGCTGACTGGGACCATCCACTTTTTGTATCTGACACGTGATCCATCACAGGCAGCCATATTGTTTGACTTTGACACTGTCTTGAGCGGCTAGGTGTCTGTGGTTGGCACTTTAATACATTAGGAGCTAGTTTTTACCTTAAACTTTAGAAATTTATAACTCTGGGTCAACTGATTGAACTTTTGTTGTTTTGGTGTCAGTAATGTATTAAAATGTATTCTATTTTTCTAAATAGTGTGGGATTTTTCTTCTGTTGTGTTTTCGCTTTATTACTCTTTGTGTGCTGCAGAAACACTTTCCACATTGCCTCTATGTTAAGCCTGACTGCTTTTTTGCCACGCTACCAGAGAGTTAAGCACAGGTTCATTAAGTGACTTTTGTAGTTCACCCTGACAGGGATTGTGACTGGTGCTTGAGCAGGGTTAACACCTCACTCAACCAACAACCCAATTTCTCACAATATGTTATGTTATGTTATTTAGGCTTTTAAAGCGCACTTATACCCAAGGGTGTCCTGGCGCTGAGCACTGTCTAACTGGTATCCCTCTGCACCTGAGCTTATACGGTGAACAATCACGTTTTTTGCCCCTTCCTGAAAGAAAGGAGATCCGTGGAGCTCCTGAGATGCATTGGAAGGTTGTTCCAGGCATTGGTAGCACCTAGGATAAAGCTCCTGCCACCCCAATTGGCCTTCTTTGCTCTTGGAACAATCACTCGCTTTGCTTCCATGGAGCGCAGCATTCTCCCCGGGACATACCATTGAAGGCGCTTTCTTAGGTATTCCGGACCACTGCCCATCAAAGACTTAAAAACCGTACATAGGGCTTTAAATTGGGCCCGTTGTTTTATAGGGAGCCAATGTAGGTGTCGCAGGCCATTTCTGACCGAAACGAACCTTGGTGTGCCCGTTAGCAGCCTTGCTGCCGCATTCTGCACCATCTGTAATCTGTTGAGATGTTTCTTTTGAATATTCAGATACAGGCTGTTACAGTAGTCCAGATGGGACAGAATGAGGGCTGAGACAGCTGTTCTGAAGCTTTCCTCAGGTAGGAAGAATTTTATTTTCCTCAGGGTTCTAAGGAGGAAAAAACCTGTTGAAACCACCCCGCTGACCTGGTCCCCAAACGTCAGTGTGTTGTCCATAATCACCCCCAGGTTCTTGGCTTTCTGCGAGGGGGCTGGGGGGTTGCCCATTTCATTAGGCCACCAGTCTGGTGACCAGAGGTTGGGGTTATTCCCAAAAATAATCACCTCTGTTTTGCCTGCATTCAGCTTCAGGCAGTTCGCCGACATCCAGCCAGTTACTGCTTTTAAACAGTCGTGACAACTTGGGGCCGTTTCAGCTTCTTTACCCCGCTGAAGAGACAGCACGATTTGGGTATCGTCTGCGTATGATGTTAGTTGCAGCCCAAAGGATCTTATGAGGGCGGCCAGCAGGCTCACATATATATTAAAAAGCGTAGGACTAAGGGAAGACCCCTGTGGCACCCTACAAGAAAGGGAGAAAGGCTGTGACCTATCCCTCCCCAGATCCACCGTTTGTAATCTGTCAGCCAAAAATGATTTCAGCAAGTTTCAGGCCTTACCCTGGACCCCCGCCTTCAACAATCGGCCCATCAACACATCGTGATGGACCGGATCGAAGGCCGCTGACAGATCCAGCATGATCAGGATCGCTGAGCCTCCCTGGTCCACCGCTTCACGAACCTCCTCCGTGGCTTTAATCAGTGCTAGCTCTGTACTATGTCCCGCCCGGAACCCGTACTGAGAGGGATCCAACGCGTTGTTGTTCCAAAAAACAAACTGAGTTGCACATTAATAGCCTTCTCCATTATTTTTGTTTATGAATATGGTATTTCTATAGCACAAACCTAGTCAAAAAGTAGCGTAACACTGTTTATTAGTGAAAAGTCTCCACAGTAAAGTGGAACATATACACTTTGAATACAACTAGCAATAATACCCTGTTTAGAGAGCAGAGCATAATTCATCAAGAGAATTTAACAGAAGCGTGCTCACCACAAACAACACACTAAAAGCATACCGTCAGACATATACAGCTAGTACTCACACAATAGCGATGCCATTTTGCGAATACGATATTCTGACGTGCCAGTATGTTCACATCTTAAGATTTATGTTGTAGAGCACATTGAAAATACACAATGGACAATTTTAATCTTAAATATTGTGTGTGGATCATGGATGCTTTCATTTAACTGCTTGTTTGATATATGTTGATTGTTAATGTACTTTGTAAATGTCTTAATTTGTTGTCTGAAAACAAACAACCAACTTCCATGCTGTTTACCAATGCATCATACCAATGTCTCTCAACATGAGTTATATTTTGAATTTTTGTGGTCCTATACTTTAAACAAAGGCAGTGCCCAGCTGCATAAAAGAAAATAACTTGACTTTGTTAATTAAGCTCAGCCATGTTGAATGTTTTGACTTGTTACCTTAATGACGTATGGAAAATAAGAGCAATATCACATAGAGGGGGAGATTTATCATTACTTTGTGTTGCTGCAAAGCCACACAAAGTCACACAGAGCAGAGCACTCTCTTGATGTAGTTACATTCCAGCATATAACTTTTTTTAAGCTAGAACAATCTCCTCTTTTTAGCACAAATAACGCTTTGAGCTGCTTTGCACTGCATTGCTTCAAGGGGGCATTATATGTGTGATAGTTGGGCAGTCCAGGGCAACCAACAATTAATTTTGACACAAAGCCCTAACTACTGAAATTATTAGACTGAGTTTTGTGTAAAAAAAATAAGGCCTCCTTGAGGCAGGCAAAACATAGGAGAATTCTTTTAATTTCTCTTTACATTTCACATGCTGCTTGTGTGCTGCACTGTACAGCGCACATCCAATGTGTGAAGATTTTAAAAATAAATGAACTATGGTGAGAAGGTGCATGTGTGTGGTGCTAGGCAGCCTTAAAGAGTTTCATCACAGGGGACTAGAGAAGCTCTAGGCCATATTTAGTAAATATGGCTTTGCAATGCTCTCTCCCCCTAGCACAACACTGTACAGTGCAGTATCTTTGGTTGGCATGTTGCATTGCTCTCTTCATTTTGTAAATATGCCCCAATCTTAAGTAATAGAAGAGCTGAAGCAGCTCTATTTTAGCTCTTAAGACACTGGTAAATGTTTGCTTGTCACAGGAACTTTCATATCATGTGCTGCTTTTGGCTAGCAATGTAACAACATTTGTTGACATATCTAACGTAAACAACAGAACATAATACAATGACATACACAAAGCAACATAACAACACAATTACAATATAACAGGGCACAACACAGCAAACCAGTCAACTAGAATGCAACACTTCAACTGCTGTACAACACTACAAAATCACATTGCAACAATGAAGCACAAAATACAGCTGCACAAAAAACAACAGAACACATCACCACCACAACAAAATGCCAAACATTACTACCTCCTGAATCGTGTTTTAATAATACGCTGATAAAGGTACATGAAGCAAGCACTGCTTTAACTTACCACCATGGGCATGAAATAGCACCAGCCAAAAAGGTTTTGTGATGTCATTCACAAGTTCAAAACCATTGCCTGCAAGTAGAGTAGTGTCTGAGAATTCGTCTGTTCACCATGTAGAATCTTCTATTCTAAGAAAACATGAGTTCCATTTAATAATTAACTCTTCTTTTTTCATTCTATTCTTTCTTTTGTTTCCTGTCAGAATGTAATTACACCAGTCAGAATAAATCTCATATTTAATATATTTCTAACTGTAAATAGTCCTTTACTAACTAAATATTAAAATCTAATTTATGTGACTTAAATATAGTTTTCATTATTTTAAAATTCAAAGTTACTATTTTGTGTTGTCACTTTTTAGCATCAAAGACCTACAGTGGGGTGTACAAGATGAGTAAAATTAGTTGAATCTGACGGTACTTGTCCTAAACTGCCTTTCACCAGGACAGACTCGGAGCATGATGAAGGGAGAGCAGCAACTGAGGACCAGCAATGCCATGAGCTCATAATGAATATCATTTGCAGAAACCGCACTGAAAAGGAGATGATATTACTTAACAAGGGCTTAGGGTTTGTCCCCACCTTTTAGGGAGATGATTTTTTTGATACATTAGGATTTGGCGCTGTTGCTTCAGAAAATATGCCTCCAATACTTCTTTGAAGAATCCAAGAACACATGGAGTGATGAGACTGTAACAAATACAGGTTTGAAGAAGAAATCCTCCTTCAAATTAACCCATTCACCTATCACCTCCGGAGGTTTTAACTTTTAAAAAAGCAGTGTTGAGAGGTTTCAACATTCAGAAATCACATGCGCTAAAACAATTTTTTAATCTCTCGAAGGAGGAGTAGGAGATTGTGAGACACCTACGGATCAACCCCTCGATCACAATTAAACTAGCAGATAAAAGGGGAGCAACTGTCATTTTGCATGCTTCTACATATAGAGCAGAATGCTTGAGACAACTGGAGGATACACAATACTATCTATCTTTGGAACATGATCCCACCAAGTGGCTCCAATCCACGATAAAACATCTAGTGGAAGAAGCTGAAGATTCAGGATGGATCACTCACAAGGAGGCTGATTTTCTGATATCTGAGAATCCAGTAACTCCATATTTCTACATACTTCCAAAGATCCACAAGTCACAATGCCCACCTCCAAGTAGACCCATTATCTCAGGCATAGGTTCTCTTTAGGAACCTTTATCACAATTTGTGGATGTTTTTCTAAGACCTCTTCTATGCACTATGCCTTCGTATCTTCTTAATATGAAAGGCATTTTGAAACTTCCAGAGAACCTGTCTTTTGACATCACTGCAGAATATCTCTTCTCCTTTGATATGGAATCTTTTTATATCCTGTATCCCGCAGGATGAGACCTTGAAGACAATACAATAATTGTTGCTGTACAAGTCTGATGACTATATCACACAAGTATCCTTCATTATGGAGTATATCAAACTGGCTATGAAGGAGAACTTTTTCCAGTTTGAGGGAGATCTATTTCTACAAGTCTCTGGGACATCAATGGGCAGTACATTTGCCCCTTGTCTGGCTAATCTCTATATGCATAGTTATGAGACCACCTACATCTTTTCAGAATATAATCCTTTTTGCCTCCATATTAAACTTTGTGAACAATATATTGATGATATATTGGTTACCTGAAGCAGCAAAGTAGAAACTATCCTAGAATTCAATGCATGACTCAACTCTAGAAATCAATTTTTGAAATTTACCTGTAAATATAGTAGGGAGAAGTTACCTTCTTTGGATCTCCTCATATATCCTGTAGGGGGAACTCTAAAGACAGAGCTATATAGGAAACCTATGGACTGAAACTCTTTACTCTACCATAAAAACTTTCACCCAAGAACACTAAGAGACAATCTGCCAATTGGACAGTTTCTAGGCATCAGGTGCAACTGCTCACAAGTGTCTAGATGCAAGGAATTCACACAGGACTTGTCTTCTCAACTGGTACAAAGAAACTATCCTATTGGTGAAATCTGCATCAAAACACGCCAGGAATAATAACCGTGCTGCGCTGCTGGAAACCAGATTTAAAAACACCACAGGACTTGTCTTCTCAACTGGTACAAAGAGACTATCCTCAGTAATTGGTTAAATCTGCAGCAAAACGAGCCAGAAACAACAACCGTGGAAAAACACCACAGACCGATCAGTTTGTGTTAGTACATTCAGCAGTCTCTACACCAATATTAAACATGTGGTGCCGAATAACTGGAACATATTGAATAAAGGAAACTTGACATTTCAACAACCCCTGTTTGCTTTTAGACGTAGCCAGAACTTGAAAGATAAGTTGATACAGACGAGACCCTTATTCCCACTGACATCTAGTCAGGAGACACTATGAATGTTACCGCCTGTCAGAGGTCATTTTCCATGTCGAGCCTGTGGGATTTGTCGTTATACAAAGCACTCACTTTGAATTAGGACTGAATACCAGTTTTAATAGAGATACACTTATCTACATGATTGCATGCCCATATGGCCTCCGCTATGTAGGAATGATGACCAGAAAGGTCAGGGTACGCATTATGAAACATCACAGCTCCATCAGGTGTAAATGAAATTTAACTAAGTTAACAAAACATTATCTAGAGACTGGACACTCAGTGGATGAATTGTTTTGGACTGGACTAGACAAACCGTACATACTGGCCAATGTCAGAATGTGACACAATTTTTGTTTGTTAAAGAACAGCAATGGGTGTTTAGACTGATGAGTCATAGTTGTGGTATTAATGATGAAAGCCCTTGGACTGCCTTGCCGTACATAGTCTATATCAGTGGTGAGGACCAATTTAGTGTACTAGTGTATAATCTTTTTCAAATCGACATATGGCATGACTTTGTTTTGATATATACATCTGGTTGAGGATCATGATCAGAATTATCACCCGTAATACAATTGTTCACTTGATACTTTAACCATGAGCAGGGGTATTAGACCCAATATATATATCACGTCATGTGATCAAGACCGGTCACGGCCGAAACGCGTTATGGCGGAATGGTGTGAGCGAAAATAAAGAAATTTGCACTGAATTGGGTCTGCACTCGTTTCTCTCCTGGAGGAGACAGAAGTGGCGAGGGTTTGGATATATATATATATATGTATATATTTATATATATATATATATATATATATATACACACATATAATATATATATATAATATATATATATTCGTGTATATTATATTTTGTGTATATTATCTGCAAATGAGAATAAGAGTACTCTTGTTTGTGGACTGATACTTTTTTGACTACATTTCCCATCCACCTCTGCTATTTCTAGATGACTTGGGTTTACTCATTTCTTGCCAGAAACATTCTCTCCATAGAATTTTGCTGCCCCCTCTTTCTGTACCGTCCTTTATCTTTTGCAAACACTGAGTAATATTGCAGAGTCTGTAACGTACAAATGTACACAAGGTCGCACTTGTACAGAGAATCGTGGAGGGAAGAACTACATTTCCCGACTGCCAGTGGTCTCTCGTGGCAATCCGGCATGTCGTATAGACGTGGATCTTACGCGCCTCCTTTCATGCCGTCTTAATGCAACCACAATGGAGGTTTGCATTGTCCTCGTACCGGGCTGGACATGGCGCCACTCATGGGGAGAACAGGTGAGTGATGGAATTGTTTTCTCACTCGATTTTCCTGCAGTTGACTTTATGAGTGGTAGAGATTCAGTCCCTTCTAGTACACTGAACATTTTTAGAGGGACAGTGCAGTTATTTATGATCATCTCCAGCTGCATAAAATTGACATGGGAAATGTCTCTTTTTATCAGGATTATCTCTATATTTTTTAATGTAACTGATAAATGTCTTAATGCTATTGATACACATATTTGATTAGGTGGATCATGAGATTGAATTTACATTTGACAATGACAGTGGTTTTTCATTTGTTGCTTGTTTTTAGTGCTAGTTTGAATCCTGAGCCTCTTGCTAAGGGCTACCTCTAGAGGAGGCATTAAGACTTGATTACTGCAGGAAAGGCCCGACATCTGAATGTTTTCACAGTCAACCCTGTTTGGTTACACATTATGAACAAGACTGTTTCTCACATGGTTTGCGGGATGCACTGTTGGAGCTACATTTAGCTTGGCACATGTTATTTGCTTGCCAGGAGTTCTGGCTGACTATCTGATGTTCTGACTATTTCTTATTTCTCTACTGGTCCTTGAGAAGTGAATTCCCTTAATCTCTCGTGACCACGAGTTGTAACACAATTGTATTCTTTCTTGCACTAAATAGCATATTTGCAATGCCCATCTGAGTGTTTATCTACATATAGGTCCTGATGAATGCCCCTACACCCTATTTAAGGGTAATCTAAGGCAGAAACATGTTGACCCCAATATAGTTAATGACATATTCATTTTTCGCTACATCACTCATTTTGTTTTTAATCCTGTCCCTAACAGACAAAAATAAAGATTATAGCCTGATTAGGTGACAGTTTTAACTTTGCGTTGCACAAAATGTTACACTCTGCTTAACTCACCCATACATCTTACTTACATAGGGATCCAATTAAAACATCCAAAGAGCTTGCTCCTCCTAATTTTAGGAGTTGTAGCCCTCACCACAACTTTAGTTGTGGTATGAAAAGGAATCCTATAATGAAGCATGCCACCTTATGGTGGGTGTCGGGTTTTGTTCTAAAAATATTTTTTTCATACTTGTCAGAAACATTGACTTTCAGCTGAACCTGCTGATTAAAAAAATTGTTTTAGACTTGGGTATATTACTGTGTGTTTCAGATCAGTTGCACACCTAGCGAAAGCACAGACCTGTGGGAGAAATTTCCATTTGCATAGAGACTAAACAGAAGTATTTCAAAAAGGCACAGTTTTAGGTCTGGCCTAGAAACAAACTAAGGGGCATATTAACAACCAGGCGATAGTCAATTATCGCCGCTTTAGCGTCCGTTTTCGGACGGAAAGCGGCGATAATTCTATCGCCTAAACAGCAAGGTCACGCTATCGCGTGAATCCCTGCACTATCGCCCTTTCCCCCAACGCCCATCCATGCATCTCTAATGAGATGCAAAGTGGCGTCACTAGGCGTACCCCAGATGGGCTACGTTGTAAATATCGCCGATGTGCACATCGCGATATTTACAAGGCAGCCCACAGGATTATAGCAGACGTTAGATTTTGGCGAAAACGGCCGTTTTCGCCAAAATCTAACGTCTGCTATAATCCCGACTTAGCCATCCCTAACATAGGGGTGGATTCTGCTGATACGACCACAGGGTCGTATCAAGCAAGGTTACTCGCCGTTTTGCAGGGAACATCGCTGGAAAACCAGCGATGTTCCCTGCAAAGCGGCGATAACCTCGCTATCTCTGGAATTTTATCGCCCTGGAGAAGCGTGTTGTTAATAACGCGCTACCAGGGCGATAATTTCCAGAGATAGCCAGCGATAAGAAATCTATCGCTAAGCACGGCCAGCGATAATTATCGCTGGCCGTTGATAATATGCCCCTTAGCTGTTTCATCAGACTAATGTAATAAAAAGATCATCAGTAAAACATACTTACATATAAATATCCAGAATGGCTTTGAATAAGCTCTCTTCATCCATTGCTCCCTTCATCTTTAATTCACAATGTATGCCCATTCTTCATGGCATACAGCAAGGGGCAGTGTGTCAGTCAACTGCAGCTTTTGGATCTCTTACACTGTGAGTGAAAGTATTTGCCTCATCCCATGTGCACATCCGGCTAAAAACAAGTCTACCTCAATACCAGGTTTGGTGTGGCCAATTGAGAATGTGTTTTTATTTCCCTTCTTCGTCCAAATATTTACTTTTTAGACATACTTGTATGTTTAAAATATGTCTTCAGGTTACAGCAATTCAAAGCCAATAGTACATTTTCCTTGTGGCATTAAGAATCATATTTTCCTATGCTGTAACTTAAAGCTAGAACAATATTCCATATCTGTTCTAGGTACACCTGTCTTCTAGTAAGCACTGCTCATGTTCTCAAATTATTAGTGATGCTTGATTTAATTTTAAATTCAAACTTTTTTATTGCAAGAATGAATATGCGTCAATATTAATGAGCCGTAATCATCATACCAATGTGCATAGGCGAGTCCTTTTGCTTTATCTAATGCTTATTATGAAATTCTCTGAGATCATTAGCACTCTTAGCTTCACCTTGCTGATGTGTCATGGTTGGGAGTGCTGTACTTTTTATAGCAGTGTTGCTAAGGTGTTGTTAAGCTACCATTATAATCAATTTGTCAGTCTTTCCCTTCACATTGGCTATATGAGATGGCGTCACCTCGGCCCAGTATTATAGGCACACTCAAGAAAAGTGTATTACTTTGTGCTGTGGGACTAATTATGATTCAGATAAGATGAATTTTGATCCACAAAAAGATATAGTCAACAACCAAATGGAGTAAGGAGGAAAATGTAAAGTCGTCGTCGGTCATCTCTCATAGGCACAAAAATATCCATAAAATAGATACCACAACAGACATAAAAATATGAATGGACAATATTGCCCAAGCACCGGATGGGACCTAATGTTGTAAACATCTAGGAATACAATTAATCTTCACCTTAAAGATACAACTTCCATAAGGGCATAAACATATACAAATCATTTAAAAATGTGAAAAGAAATTATTGAACACCTGATGGAAGCAGCACCACATGGGCCTGGTCTGATGAACCCAAGTGACCACCTGTATTTATCATCACCAGTGTTCGGGGATATTCCTCCCTGCCCTCACATAAGTGTTGCTATCCTGGCCCTAAGTCAGGAGGTTGCTTTCAAGTTTGATAGGATAGAAGCCAGGACACAGTGGGTGGAACTTGGCTCAGAGGGAAAGATGTACAACTATTTTGAGTTGCCACTTGAAAGGCTTCCTAAGTGCAACACAGAGATGATACAGGTAGTAGGCTGGGTCTTGTGATTAACATAAGGGATGGAAGGATGATTTGACTCCACCAAGATAGATGAGTGTATTACCTAGGTGTTCGCCTAGCAGGCTTAGTGAAGTTCCAGAGTGGAAAGAGTTCCGGAGTGGAAAACCAGGCGTGACGTCGAGAAGAGCAAGAGAGCGATGGAAGTGAAGGAGGGCAAGACTGGTTTACGGACAGCGTACAGCATCGGGCTGATGCAATCTTGAGAGCCGCCCCGCCTCCCCTCCTGTCCTGCGGTTACTGGCAAGTCGGAGTGCGAGCCCTGTGACCCCCGCGGCAGCGGCCCGGTTAGTGCCGGGTGCGGCTTGCAGGAATGTATTAGTTGGCCCGCTCAATCCATTGACAGGAGCCTCCGCCCCTCAGCGGGGCTCAAAGCTAAGACCGCAGATGCTAGAGACCAACCGGCGGTCACGGTCACTGGCATCTTGAATCCCTACGGGCCTGCATAACATCATGGCGATATGAGTCATACCCTCGCCCTCGTGCATTAGTAAACTTCTGCAATACATTTCTTAATCAGCAGGCATCAGTGTAGAAGCCTACCCTCTGGGGTGTCCGAGGAAGTGGGAGATAACAGGACTATCCAGGATTATCCATGAGCTGATTTAGAGGCTGATAAACCCTTAACTATCAGGCTGTGTCTTGAGAATTATTCGGTGGTGGCAGTCATAGGACCGGAGCAGGCTGAGCAATAGGGCCAACATCGACAGCTTCCTCTTCATCAGTAGAAGGATTTCTTAAATATTAATATAAGTTTTCAAATCTAACCTATGCTAATATCTCAAAGCTTCCTTATTAGGGTGATTGTAATGGCTTTTAAAAAGTTGAAAATTGAACAATCTATATGAAAAGAATGGGCACTGCCCAAACATTAAGGAAGAGCAAAATTCAACCTGCGCATAGAGGCTCCCTCCCAGGGATACCTCTAATAATCGGGGGCTGATTTACAAGCCCCTTGCGCCACTTTTGCGTCACTTTTAACATGGGAAAAGTGACGCAAAAGTGGCGCAAGGGGCTTGTAAATCTGCCCCGAGTGTTTCCCGGCCCATTCATCTTCTGCAACAACAAAAACAAGTTACCATGTCAGAAGAAACAACAGAACAATCTAGGGGAAAAACTAATTCCACCAGGAAGTCAGATGATCCAAGACAAGATTTCATGGATGAAATAAATACAAGTTACAATCCATCAGATCACTCTATGATAGCGAATCAGCAACAGTTACTTCCACAAGTACCAACAACCTATATTCCAAATACAGACTTTAAACACTTCTGGACATAAATATGATCCTGCTGTCTCGCGTAAAAGTACTTAGGGGCAGATTTACAATTAACTAACGCAGCACGGCGCAGCAAGTCATTTTGCTGCGCCATGCTGCGTTAGTTTGGAAAGCACAGGGATGCGACATATTTACAAGAATATGTTGCATCCTTGTGCTTCCCCCTGCGCTGGCGCACAAACTGCAGCCATGCGCCGGCGCAGGCACCCTTGCACCATGGTGCAAGGATGCCTGCGTCGTGGGGAGATTGTTTTTGTGCAGGAAGGGCACCTTCCTGCACTAAAACAATCGCTACAACCATTTTCCTCTTTCAATGCGTGCTGCAGAATGCAGCACGCATTGAAAGAGAAAACGAGGAGAAATGAAAACATTTCTCCTCGGTGCTTCGCTACGCCACCTCTAGGGTGGCGTAGTTTTCAAACGCATCTCCAGAGTTACGATTTCTCGTAATTCTGGAGATGTGTCTCGTTCCATGGGTGTTGCGTGGGAACACCCACAGCAACACCCATGGAACGCCCCTTCACCGCAAAGTGCTGCGTGTGAAGGGCCGTATTTACAAGGAGAGGAAAAGTCACGCAGGGTGGCTTTTCCTCTCCTGGTAAGTATGGAGCAGCCCCTGCGCCACCAGTACGTCACAAAAAGTGACGTACTGGTGGCGCAGAGGGCTTGTAAATCTGCCCCGTCAAGTTTAGAAAGGGTTCAGTAATTATTTTTATCCCCCATCCTACAAACAAGCAAGAAATCCACTCAGAATCTCTCCTTTCACTACAGAGGGTGTCAGAATCGATACTCACATTGTTGGATAAATCTACGTTAAATTCTGATCGTTCTTTGGAGATTCAAACTCTCATTTTACAACATCTGGTCACTCAAGAAAACAGGCAAGCTATTCCATGTTCACTGATTGGAAACGAAGAACAAAATGGAGAGGAGGTTAATGAACTTTAAACCAACATCTTATTGGAGGGGAACATACAATCACAGATACAAAAAAGAGCAAGAGCCATGCAAACTTGTAGTTCGAATAAAAGAGAAGCAGAAAAGACAAAAGGAAAAGCTGACACTATCTACTCGCTTTGAAAACTCTTTGAGGACCCGCAGGACACTGCGAATCATACCTATCCCTTACGAGTTATTTGATATTCATTCACCCCTACTATAACACTAAGGGCCAGATGTACGACCCATTTTTGCATGCTCAAACGGGTTAGCAACCCGTTTGCCCATGCAAAAACTGTTAGGGCCATGTACAAACCCTATTTAGTGAGTCGCAATTTATTTGCGACTCGCTAAAAAGGAATTGCGACTCGCAATTAGGAAGGGGCGTTCTAAGGGCATCCCTTCCTAATTGCGACTCGCAACCCTATGTAAGAATGTTTTGCTACCGCAATTGCAGTCGCAAAACACTTGCAATTTACCGCCCTCTTAAAGACGGTGGTAAGGCAGTCACAAATGGGAAGGGGTCCCCAGGGGCCCCTTCCCCTTTGCAAATGCCAGGGGGAAAATATTTTTTAGGGCCAGGCAGTGGTCCCAGGGACCACTACTTGCCCTTAAAAAATGAAACGAAAACGTTTCATTTTTCTTTTTTTAAATGCATCCCATTTTCCTTTAAGGAAAACGGTCTACATTCAAAACAAAAAACTGCTTTATTTAAAAGCAGTCCCAGACATGGAGGTCCGCTGAGCCCAGCAAGCCACCACACCTGGGAGGGCCAGCCATTCCCAATGGGGTCGCAAATTGTAAGTGCCTCATTAATATGCAGGAGGCATGCAATTTGCGACCCCATTGGGAATCGCGATCAGTGTCGCAGACACTGTTGTACATACCAAATTCCTTGGTCGCACATCTGGCCCCTAAATTACTTGGGAATGCAAAGTTTTCAAAAAATCTCAACGCTAAAAAGAAAGTACAAATAAAAACGTCAACAAAGAAAAGAATCAATTAGAATTGAAGATTCCCAAAACAGAAATTTTGAAAAATAAAGTTCCCACAACATGCCCCTCTGCCAACTGATCCACAAGAAGAGGAAAAAAGGTTGGTGCCCGGAAAACCATCAAATCCTGGCCTTTAACATGAAATATACTGCCTAGGGAGGATGTATCCTCGCATCTGAATCTTCAAAATCAAAACACTCCACAGGTTTATTCCAGTATCAAACACTATCTATCCAATCGCAGTAAATAGGTATCATCAGAATTCTTTCTTTTTAAAAAAATCTTTATTAAGAATTCATAACGTTAACCCAAAGCCAACCCCCCCATCCAAGCCAGAAGACCTACGTATCAGGCAAGCAAACAGAAACACTGAAAAAAGAGATAAAAGGGGCTTTTAATATTCTGCAACCATTAAGAATTCATCACAGATTTAGAATACTAATGTACAAAACTCAGAGAACCCCTCTGCCCTGTCCCTCACATTATAGGGGTATCCTCCTCCCCAAAAGTGCATTATGCCTCACTACCTAATATCAAATTATATCCTAGATGACCCACCCCTACCATTTCCTTCAGCCATGGTCCTTTACATTCCTCCCTCTGAATGTGTCTCCATCCATTCCCTCATTGGAGCCCAGGCTTGTAGCCTTCTTTCTTTCGATCGTCTACCTTTTCGAGCATACACCGCCATTTCTAAATGGTAAATAGATGTAAGCTGCGTCACCGATTCGTTGCAGGATTGAAGAACAGGGTCAAGCAATGCTGTTGCTAGACTCAGCCTTAATACTGCCATAGTAATAAAAAGAAAGGGTTGAGCATAAGGGGGATATTTTCCTTTTGTACCCCTAATAGAATCCACTGGGGCGTAACCACAATCCGCAAACCCAATCTAGCCTCGAAAAATCGAGTTATGTCTCTTTTTAAATTTTCGAAGCATGGGAATTTTGCAAGCATGTGAACTAGGTCCGCCCCATAAAACTGACAGTGAGGACCATTCGTGCCGGATACTCCTCCCCATTTAATAATTTTCGCCGGAGTGATATAAAGATTAAACCACGTTTTGTAATGCTGGGCTTGCAGATTGGTTGACATAGAAATTGAGCGGGCCAGATCTAGTGAGGCTACACTTTCTCCATTGACCATTTGCAGTGTCGCCTGCCAGCGACATATGCTTTCCCATATCATCCCCCATCCTACTATTTAGCATCTTATATGAAGCCCCAATTGACGGCTTTTTCTAGTCAATGCATCTAATATATCCACCCTAGACAACCCACCCGGCATGCCTCATTTTTTTCTTATAAAGTCTGCAGATATTTAAAAGATTTATTGTGCCCTAAATTGAAATTATTTTTAAAAACTTCATATGTGGTTATACCTTTATCATTAAAAAAATCCCCAAGAATGAATGGTCCCTGCTCTTTCCAGAGTCTAACATGGGCATCCTGTAATATATCCGGTAAAAGGCGGTTGTCTTGAAGAGGTATATAAAAGCTAAAGCAGCGAAAAACCATTTTCTTTCGAACAGCAGACCAGATTCGATATGCACACACAAGCGTTTTGAACCTCACTATTTTGAAATATCCGAAATCTACTTGACGCAGCAGGCATCCCATAACTTCCTCCCCTATCAATAGCTCATAACATGTGGGAGGATCATTACTTAAGGCTTACTGCTCGCTCTTGCCATAAAACAATACAGCCATCTGTTGCAGCGTTGATGCCCAATAATACAATCGAAAATTCAGGACTGCCTATCCCCCCATTCTCTTGGGAGGGTCAAGAACTTCAGAGCCCTCCAAGGCCTGGCATAGGCCCATAAAAATCTCCAAATCATTCCATCCAAAACCATAAACCAATAATTATCCACCTCAAGGGGTATAGCTTTTGATTTTGATTTGGGTAAAAACATAATTTTAACTAAGTTGCTCCTCTCAATCAGAGTGAGTCTGAGATCATTCCATCTCCCAAACTCGAGCTTAGTTTTACTAATCATAGGGTAAAAATTAATATCCACAATTTTATCCGTGTCTGCCATGACATTAACCCCCAGATAAACTGCATTTGGCACAACCCGGCTGTCATCACACTGTACATTACCATTGATGACTATCTGAGTTTTATCCCAATTGAGTCGGTACCCAGAAAGTCGACCAAATGAATCTGCCTCTAGTTCAATTTCCCATACTGTCTTGGCGGGTTCCGGGGTAACAATTACCAGGTCACCCATATATGCCAGGATTTTAGTTTCCCACCCCTTCGTACACATCGGTGAGATTGCAGAATTACCCTTAATTCTCCAAATTAAAGGATCTATGTAAAGGGCAAACAAAAGGGTGGAACAGGGGCAGCCTTGCCTTGTGCCCGTTGAATCACCACCGTCTCGGATTCTCCCCCCATTCATGAAATCTTAGCAGTTGGGTTAAGATATAATCTTTTAATCAAATTTGCGTATCTGGGCACCAGTAACTTTTTATCCATTATCGCCCACAGATATGGGCAGGAGTCCATATCAAACGCTTTCTCAGCATCCAAAGGTATTAGAGCCATTGGGTCTCCTGATATCTTAGCTGCGTCAAATAAGGTAATGGCCCGGCGGATATGATCCATTGTACCCATTCCTGGGATGAATCTTTATTATACCAGACAATCGTGTGGCTAGTATCTTGGTGTAAATTTTAGTATCACAATTATTTAAAGTAATTGGTCGGTAAGACCCTAGTTCCAACACGGATTTACTCTTTTTGGGAAACACAAAAATCTTTGCAGAGGCCTGTGAATCAGGTGGGGTTGCCCCCCTTTGAATTTGCAAAATACCTCAAGGATATACGTTTTAAGACTAGTAACAAAAGTTGTATAGAATTCTCCCAGAAAGAAATCAGTCACCACTGCTTTTCCAGATGCTTAGTTAGATATGGCGGATGTGACTTCCTCTATTGAAAATGGTTGCTCTAAAAATTCGCGATCCTCTTAACTGAAAACTTCCCAAGTATCTTGATCCAGATATTCCCATATCTCTCCCGCTTCTACCTCCTCCTCAACATAGAGCCACTGATAAAACTTATGAAAGGCTGCCCGTATTCCGTCTGGGTCAGAAATAATTCCAATACCAGGGTCCCGGATTTCCTTCATCTCGCTGTAGGCCATCAGCTGTCTCGTATGAAACGCTAACACGTGCCCCACTCTTTTGTTATGTTCATATATTTAGCTTTCCAAACTGTGTATTTATCCGCTGCTTTCTTTTCCGATATATCTACTATAGCAGCTTTAGCGATTGCAATGTTCAGCTGGGCCTCTTCACTCCCTAGTTCCCTTGATACTGCATCTACCAACCTTACCTCTGCCACCAATAAAGTTTGATAAAGTTCCTGCAAATGCTGCTTCTCTTTTCTGTCGGGACCAGCTAAATCTTAAGGTTTCCCCCCAGTCATCTGATTTAAAAGCATCGAAGGTTATACCCAAAGGGGCACTCCCTATGTTTTCGGCCATAAAATTTGGGATCCACTTCTTCATGTGATTACCGTAATCCTCATCCAGCAACAGGGCTCTCTCAAAAGAACAACCCACAATAAGACGTGCAAGGGATTGTATATCCAGGTCTAAAACTAATGGGTTGTGATCAGACATTACCCCTGAGGTATTTATATATTCGAGAAGCTTGCAATATCACACTGGGTATAAAAAAATAGTCTAGATGAGCGTGTACCAGATGGGGCACCGAGTAAATAGTATAACCATGGTCTGTTAACTCCATCTCAGCCCAAACATCGTATAACCCATGGGTCGTTACCAGCTGGGTCAAAGACCGAAACACCTTGGGTTTACACCCCTGGTAAACTTTAACACCTGCTTTTAAGCCTGCCCTCTTAATATTTACATTAAAATCTCCTGCAAATCACCAGTGGAAGTGGCCACCCGGCTAATTCAACATTAAGCCAGTCCAACAGTGACCGATCATCTGCAACAGACCCATAAATAAAGCACAGTGTAAAAGAGCCATTTGTATAACAACATTCTGTGATGACCCATCTGCCATACTTATCTGCCCTAGCTTTATAGAATCGACACCTGCCCTTTCGTGCAAGAATAACCACGCCACGTGTGCGAGTAACTTGCGAAGTGCTACATATAATCTGATAACGCGAAATCTCCAAAATGCGTCTTCTGGCCCCCTCAATGTGGGTTTCCTGCATGCACACAATGTCTGCTTTTAAGTATTGTAGATCTAAATTCACCCTTTGCTTCTTCCTAGGGTTGTTTAAGCCACAAATATTAACTGAGGGTCTTTGCAATTTAGTCATCTATCATCTGAGTAAAACATGGCCTGCCCTCTACCTTATTAGATACAAAAACCCTTCAGGCTGCTTGGATGCCACCCCCACTCTCGAGCCCCCCAAGTCCCTCCTACACTCCAGCCAGAACCCCTCCTCCACCCTACCCCCCTACCACGAGCAAGCGGGTCAACAATGACCCTAGTGATGCCACCTGCTAACATACCACCCCCCGGCTCCAACCAACCCTCAAATATCTCCATTATCTCCTAAAAAAAAAGACAAGAGGAAGAAACCCTTTCAAAATACATATCCTATCACCTTAAGGACATAAAAGGGAAAATAAACCCAAAAAACCAGATGAATGAAATATCCTTAACCATCAGCCCGGCCAGGCCCGGCCATGCCTCACCCGAGATCTCTTTAAGAACTCTTGGGCTTTTATCTCCGACAAAATGTCCATGTCCTTCCCTTGAATATATGCTTGAGGCAGGCCAGATTAATTAAGAACACTTCACAATCTAGTTGCTGAAAAGGCACAAACAGTTGCCACCTTCTCTCGACTGTCTCATGGCATAAGTTGGGTCAAACAAAGAATGTATGACCATCATATGACCGCTTTGCCTCTGGCCTTGCTTTATCAAAAATAGCTTGTCATAAAAGAAAATTGCCAAATTAAACCAGAATTGCTCTAAAGCATTAAAGGGAAGCTGTGGACCCGTTGTAACTTTGCTTCCCAGTCCCACTGGGCTAGGTCAGGAAATGCCTCTTCAACAACCTCAACATAAAATACCTTATATCGCTTCCCTCCATATTCTCTGCCAGGCCGAGAAACCGTAAAGGATTTCTTTTTTGGCAATTTTCAAAATCCTCCAATTTCCACATCATATCTGCTATCTGAGACTCCTGAATATTCTGCCATTTCTCCACTGTTGCGATCCTGGTGGCAGCTTCCTCCGCCCGTTCCTCCACAGCCGAGTTCCGTTCTATCATTTCGGAGCAGATTTTGTTACCTTGGCGTACTGCTCCCTGTAATTTCTTTGTGGCCAAATGACCTCTTTTGTGCTCAATTCTTGCTTCCGCTTTCATCTGTTTCAATGTTGAGTAGATCAAGTTATCAGTGGGAGTATCTGCCGCACCTGCACCTATTGCACCCCCCCTTGCATGGTACTCGTTTTCTCCACATCATCTTCGTTGTGTATCTGACGTGTGGCAGAGTAATCCCATTTTAGCTGCCAAGTAATATTTGAGTCTGATCCAGGCCCCTTACCATTCATCTTCACTTTCACACCTCGCCTTTTTAGCAATAACATACACTTTTGCGTAAAAGGTTACCCAAGCTACTATTAAAACTCCCCCCGAGGTATCAGGGGTAGAGTCTTCCTCTGTCAGCTCCTCACTTAAACCAGAGAGATCATACTTATCCATGAGTGCTGTAGAGCCACTTGCTCCTGACTTCTCTTGGTGCGAACCCCAAAGTCTAGCGGAGAAATTGAAGCCTGAGCTGCCACATCTAACAACTGTACTATAGGAGTCTCTAGCCCCTCCAACCTGGATTTGTCACATCCTTCCTGCAATAATCCCTTCTCCCCAATGTTACTCTCCCTTTGAGGAGGTGAAGCTCGCAGTATACCAGAGCTTACAGTTCTCAGGGGGGAGCTACCAAGCTGCTTAGCATGCACCTCAGGAGCAGATGTGAGGGTACTGGACTTACCGGGGTTCTTTACAGACTGTCCCAGAGTCTTCCCAGCGAAGATCTCAGGTATTGAGTTTTCTCTCTCCTTCAGTGCTTCGGCACTAGACTGCACACTCTTCATTCCCTGCGGCTCCTGCTTCGGATCATCGGCACTGACGTCAGGTTTCCCTGTGGCCGGTGCGGAAACTTCCACTGTCTTCCGCCCGGATACTGGCTTCCTATTGTGAATCCCAGTGCATGCTGGGGCCGACGCCGCAGTCTCAGCCTGCTCCTTCGTTAGCTTACTCCCTTTCGGTGGAATATTCAAGCCCCATGAACTCCAAGCGGCAGAACCGAGCAAGCCACCAACCACTCGTGCGGGCCACCGAGCAGCCTCTTCCATTCACAAAGAAACCACAGCAAATTTGCACAGGCACCGTTGGCCATTTCTTTTAAGAAATAAATGAGGGAAAACCTCATTTGTAGGAATAAAGAATTTCTCCCCTAAAATAGCCTCCCATGAAATACACACTTAATGTATGCCGACGATGTAGTCATATGTGACTTAACACCGATCGGCTTACGATGTAACTTAGATTCTCTCATCAGATACACCAAAGAAAATTTTCTGAAAGTAAATATTTCCAAGACAAGAGTGGTTCCATTCAGAGGTAGGAAACATTATACCCATTTTAACTGGAAATTGGGAGGGAAAGTCATAGAAGTAGTAAAGGCGTACACTTACTTAGGGAGAGTATGCGCACAGATGCTTAAAATAATTCTCATCTTCGGCACTTGGAATTTAAGGCTACAGCCCATGCAAGCATATTAGAGAGTTTTTATTCTTTCTCAGGAAAGAGACATTTTTATCCAATCCTGGAAATATAAAGTGCTAAAATCCTCCCTACCTGATGTACGCACTAGAATATTTACCAATAGCAAAATAGTATATTCTGCATAAGTGCGAAGCGAAACTACTATGGAAAATAGCTACTACAAGTCAGGCGACTCCCGTTCAGGCACTTCGATAAGAATTGTTGCGGACAAGTTCCTATATAAATGCCTTGGCCAACATAATTAGATGGGCATACAATCTGTTACGCGCAGAAAAAGACACTTTGAGATCTTTTCTAACACATGAAACCTTTGAGGTAGGGTCGAGTAATTTCACATTTAATGAAAATCATGCAGCAGCTGTATTACACTTCAAATGCACTATATCACTTTTACAGTCTTGGTCGCGGGCACATCTAAAGCTATTTAAAAAAAATATGACACCGCACCTTAGCTTTGACCTAGACTCTGCTTACTGCTCTCAGCTATCCCACTGTAGGTCTTGTACAGCTTCCCTTGATTACAAGAGCTATCAACAGTATTATCAACAGTATCTGAGATTTACACTCGAACACAGCATTCGACGCTGTATCATCATGCTTCGCTCAGGGATCTTGCCTTTAGATGCCTATACAAAGTATTGGGATAAAACAAGTGACAAAACAGGATTATGTAAGCTCTGTACTGGAGGAGAACAAGATTTAGCCCACGTGCTACATATTTGCCCAAATAAAATTTTAGTAGACGCTCGACTTCGTTTTTAAACCCAATATGCTTTGGACATAATATATTTATTGTTAAATAAATTTACTCCAAATAAATTTGTCATAATCTGTATAAATGTTTTACACCTTTTTTTGTTAGTGTTCTAGATAGAAATTGTACTTATTGTTATTAAGTTTTATAGTAATGTATTCTTGGTATATATTCTAATTGTTGACCTCGATAGAGGTCCAAATCAATCAATAAAGAACTTGAAACCAATCAAAAATTCCCTTTCCTTTTAAAACACTTGAATAGCATCAAAGAGTGGAGAAGATAAGAAGACTGAGAACGATGGAGGAGGGGACGAGCTTGGCCTGATGCACCCCTACAGGAGGCTGGAAATCACTTGCTTGTACTCTGGACTTGTATTGAGTTTCTCCAGAGCTAGTTGTACTAACTCCCTGTGACAGGGAATTTAATATAGCCCAACTTTGGGAATTCTACAAGGCTAAAGTGTTCTTGGTCAATTTGATCCTTTTTTCATCTTTTTCAATGGTGACTCTGTCCTCCGTGTTCCTTGAAAAGAGTTTAAAGCAGTTTACTTACACTCCTACTTCTGATAATAATTTGGGGAAATTAATGCCTTAAAAAAATAAAGGGCCCAATTTAAAGTTTGGTGGACAGGGTACCATGCCACCAACGTGGCAGAGGACCCTGTCTGATAAACTGATGATTTGTCTACTCTATTTAGTGTTGGTGGGCCATCATGTTTCTTCCTGTTGTGCCCCCATGGGTTCTGCCACAGAAAACCTGAGACTGACAGCCTGATAAATTTGGACGTCCATCCTATTTAGATTATATGGTCTGATGTCATTTTTTCTCTTCTGGACCAGCAGTAAAATTGCGCTGCTACCGAAGAGAAAAAAGGAAGAATTACCCCATACCATTGGAGAAAACTTCCAAGGTGTTAGGGTTATCAGGGTTATTAGTTATTTTGTTTTATACCATCTCCCACTTTTGCAGTTTGTATTTGTAAAATAAAAAGTTTGCTGAGTGTTCTCATAAAACATGTCACCTACTCAGCAAACATTCAGAGCCTCATTTATAATGTTTATACGCGAATAGGCGATGTTACAACGCATGCGATACATCGCATACCATTACATCGCAAGTTGTTACAACGACTTGCTGTAGGGGGCGCTGGATGTTGGAATAGTATAATTTACTATTCCAACTCCAGTCTGTGCAACAGTAGGGAAGGTGTTGGATTTTAAATCCAACACCTTCTGCCCCCTTACAGCAAGTCGTTGTAATGACTTGCGTTGTAATGGTTAGCGATGTAACAACGCGGTCGTTGTAACGACCACGTTGTAATGGCATGCGATATATCGCATGCTGTAGAAGTAGACCTCACCAAGGCCTACCGGTGCTAGGGGTTCGCCCTTCTTTACTCTCTTTTCCTTAGACCAATAAGTAGAGATTGGCACAGAAGCTGACATATCAAAACAACAGTTTATTAAACCTCATGAGTGGAACTACATCTATACAAAACCCTCAGGCAGTGTATGAGGTAGCACAAGGAATACTGAAACTGTGGGTCTTTTATACCCACTCAAGAGCTCAAAAGGAGGCGGTACAAGCACACACAAGAATAGCTATTCACATGTATGGACATACAGAAAATGCTCAGTCAACAAAGTAGGAGGAGAATGAAGTTGCTGACATCAGTTAGAGCAGCCTGACATTTACAGACTAAGACAGATGCATGAGCAGCTACAGACTCTTCTGAGCATGTGCAGTGTTACAGGAGCTAACTTTAGATAGTTATTCTGGTAAAGCACAAGGGTAGGCAACAGCGAAGACGGAAGGAGCACATGGCGAGCACATGGTCAACTAAAATGGCTGCCAAAAACAAAATGGCTTCAGCTCATGCTAACAGCGATCTCTGCCAAACTTCCACAGACGACCCTTTTAGCATTAGCTGAAGACATCTATAATCTAGAAGGAACAATAAAAACATCTTGTATGTCAATTTTCATCATTTCATTAACTTCTTGATCTAATACACGTTGGGCATTCACTTTCTTAACATTACATCTGGCAGGTATACAAGCAGTAATACAGAGGGAGCAAAGGATTGGACCACATTGTATACATAGGCAGCATGTCAGCAGGATTGCAAATAATATACATAATATTGTCAACAGTTTCCAGCCCCAGGTAGTAAATAGTGTCCATAGCCAACCGGCTAAAGTCCATGTTCCGGTATCGGGGTGAATCTCAGCAGCGATTTTATGCAGTTTAGAGATTGCATCAAAAACTGAAGGGGCATGATCAGGAATATAGACGCAGCAACTGCTCCCGATGATGCGACATGCACCACCTCGATCGGCCAGGACTACGTCCAAGACCATACGGTTTTGGAGTGCCACAATCCTCGCAATCTGTAGTTCTTCTGTGATGTTTCCAAGTGCCATAGCTGTTTGATTGGTTACAGCCTCTACAACACGTGTTAGACGTCGGATCTTCCGGCTGTTTAAGGCAGCACCAACAAAGAAGAACAGTCCCAAATTAAAATCAACATATTGCTGCAGTGTAGTATCAGTCTGATCCACCTCATCATGATTTGATGTCCTCTTAAATCTGTTTTTGGAAATGTCATTAAACAGTTTATAGTCCTTGTGATATGATGCAGGTGCCAGAAACACAGGTGGTAACAAAAAGGACACAAAACAAGTACCGTACCAGCCAATGGGTAAATTGTAATATCCCTTATTTCCACAGATAAAATATGTATTATGCGATGACGTAAAGCTGCTGTTATTTACTCCAGTAATGTTTAAAACCAAAGTACAGTCGCTTTTCCCACGGAAATACTACCAACACTGCTCACACACAAGCCTGCACGAGCTCTAGTAACAGCTATAACAAAAGGTCCATTACCCTTAGCAGTTCGAGTATTTGGGGAAAATATAGTGTGTAGAGGAATTTCCTCGGCGATACTCCTCCATTTCCCATACAATTCCTTTGGCCTGTGGATCTTCTTCTTCATCAGGATAGCACACTTTATTCAACTGGTAGTTTAGTCTTCCTACATCATGTTTAGTAATATTAGCAACATGGGTAGCCCAGAGCAGCGCAAACCAAGCCCTACAAGAACCATTGTGTGAAAATGGCAGAGGAATGAAAGGTGTTCCTCCCTTTTTCTGATGAGCAGGCATCATTCCACACACCCAACAGTCGGTAATGTTCGTAGCATTATGTGTGTGGTGCAACATCTGGATGAACGTGTTGTTCAGATAGGACTGTCTATGCTTCTGCTCATGATAAGGGAGAGTAAAGTAGTGGTGTTCAATAGGTGCTGGAGTAGTAGCAGTAAGTATTCGTCGAACAGGAGCCACTTCCTCTACAACCCAAGTTATTACCGCCATAATGATCACACTGACAGTAAACCCAACAATGCACATAATTTTCTTATCGCAGATTCTCGCAGCAGTCGATGTCTCTTT